>CM040243.1:228520343-228552323 GCA_022545495.1 Chrysanthemum lavandulifolium | reverse complement strand
AAAGTAGAAGAACACCCTAGGACTATGAATAAGACTCACGTTGCTTCCACTATAGATATTGCGTCTGCAAATGTAATAGAAATAGTGATGTAACGAATGCTAAACCTCTAAGTACTTTTGATATTCATCCGATGCACCTTGTGTTATTTGTCGTAAAAGTATAAATTCGATTGTCATGACAAATGTGTTGCTAAAGCTATCATCTCTCGCTTACGGAATCCTAAGAATCGGAATACCTCTAGGCCCACTAATCTTTCTAAGTCTGTGCTTGGTAAACCGCCTCTTTAGATTCTAGGAAACACATTGCTATCCTCAGTAGCTCCGGTTTCACCTCCAAAGAATGTAGTACCACCTAGTGCATTCACTAAGACTAAAGCAAATAGTAGTTATAGATGGCGAAATGGATATATAACACACTAGGATTTAAATGGATGCCTAAAGTTATTGATGTGTGTATGTTCACTATAATCGCTCCGGAACCCTCTAACATTTCGGGTTCCACATCTACTTCTATTCCATCCGTGTCGTCAATGTGTAATGCGGTGTGATACAGATCATTCTGGATTGTTGATAGCGGATGTTCCCGACACACGATGTGCAACCTTAAACTGTTATCAAACTTTATTGCAAAGTTCATTGGCACCGTCGATTCGGAATGATCACTGCAGCTATCATGGGCTACGGAGACTATGTCAATGGGAACATCAAAATTAGCGTGGTTTATTATGTGGAAGGCCTCGGCCACAACTGCTTTCGATGGAGTCGGTTATGTGATGGAGATTTGGAGGTTGCTTTCAGGAGAAATCTTGTTTTATTCGTGATCTACAAGGAACAACCTTATGTCCGGCTCGCGTAATTCTAGTCTCTACACTATCTCTATGCAAGACATGGTTGCTTCATCTCCCATCCGCTTACTTTCAAAGGTAACATCAACAAAATCTCGGCTATGGCACCGTCGTCTCTCACATCTAAACTTTCAAACCATCACCAACCTTGCTCGACATAAACTAGTTGAAGGACTCCCACGATTCCGTATTCAAAAGATCACCTTTGCTCGACTTGTGAACAAGGGAAAAGCACCCGTGCTCATTTTCCTTCAAAGGTGGAACACGACTCTCATGTACTTCATCTTCTTCACATGGATTTGTGTGGCCCGATGCGCGTGCAAACGATCAATGGCAAATGCTACATCTTAGTAATTTTTATGACTATTCACGCTGGACTTGGGTCTACTTTCTTCAAGCAAAGACCAAGCTCCACGATGATCATCACCTTTCTCACGAAAATACGGTTTCGACTCAAACACCGCCGGAAAAATCGAATGCATAAAGGAACGAATTTGTTAACAAATCTCTTCGTGAATTTTATGAGAAAGTGGAATTCAGCATCGACATCTATTGCACGTACACCGAACAAAACGGAGTTGTTGAAAGATGAAACCGAACGTTAGTGGAAGTCTGCGAAGTTAATTGATCTGGTCAAAACCGTCAAGTCTAACAGACTTAAAACAATTCGGACACAGATACAAATGAAGATCAGAGAATACAGGGATTCCCGGTCGTCAAGTCCCAAGGAGACTCAATGGTGTGTAAACACTAATTCAGACGATAGAATGATCACTAATGATAGCGATCGAAAAGATTAGGATTGAATATTACACTCTTGAAAAGGTTATAAAATAAAAGCGACTTAAATGCAAATTAAGAAAATTAAAAGATAAAGATATTAAATAAACGCTATCACTATATTTAAAGTGATGAACGTTTAAAACCTAAAACGAAAAACTTACGTTTAAATTAAAAATTACGTAAACGTATAAACAAAAACGTGAAAATTACACAAGATAAATCCTAAAAATATGAAAATACATTTTACAAACCTAATGATATGAGAAAATTTATAGAAAAGAAAATTATTTTTATAACTATTTATGTAATTATTATTAATTAAAACTAATTTAAACTATTTAATAATACTCTAAAATAAAAGAAAATATGAAATAAGGCTAGAAAAATAAACTTAAGACTTAGAAAATCTAAAATATGATAAAACTAATTTTAAAACTGAAAATATATTTTTAGACTTTTATGTATTTATTATTAATTTAAAACTATTTAAAACTAATTTAAATTATTAAAAATACCAAATAAAAGGAGAAAAATAGGAAAAATACTTTTTATTACTTTTATATTTATCTTAACCTAAGAAAATTGAAAACATATTTTTTTGAAGCTTTTCTTAATTTTTTTGTTAAATACTATTTAAAAAGGCTTAAAAAGTGATTTAAATTAAGAAAAATAGCAAAACACCTAAGAAAAATCTGAAAATTTAAGGAAAACTCTAAAATAATATTTAGAAGCTAGGAAAAATAGAAAAACAAGGGGTTGTGTGGAGGATTTAGGATCTGAAGTGGAAAAGCTTATGAAATAAGCACTTCCAATAAGCAATTGAAGTCCAAAAGCTACCAACCCAAAACAGAAGCTCTAATAAGCTTAAAGAACTGAAATGGAACAAGATTCAACTAGCCTTAACCACTGATTAGCTAAATGCAAAGATTTGGTGAACTGAGATTTTGGCAGAAAAAGCGTTGAAGGGGCTACTTGCGACCACCAAATAAGCAACCAAATAAGCTATAAACAAGAAAACAGAACTTGGTACTTGGAGAAGACCTGGGTGAGACCCTCTAAACCAAAATTGAGACCTAGGGAAGCTAAAATGAGATCAGTGGAAGCTTGCAAAGAACTGATAAAAACTCAGCATAAGCTGAGTTTTACACAGGGCATGTATGCATAACAGGGGTCCAAAATAAGCCATCAAATAAGCACTCTATAAGCTGATAAACAGAGAACTAATATTTTTGTATTTTTCTTCACCAACCAAACTTTAATTTCCCAAAAGATTATAAGCTAAAACTCATTAATGAACACACAATGAAAATATTAGTTTTATTCAAAACGACCTAGTTTGAAATTTGACTTTTCACAAAACTTGAAAAGTTGACTTAAATGAAATTTAAACTAATCCTAAGCACTAATTATGTTATGTTAAGGTGATAAAAGACTGATTTGATCAAAAGTAACAACTTGTAAACACAACAACAAGATCTCGCTATCCTCGAATTCCAACAAGAAACATCTAAGACATGTTTAACGAAAATTTGACTTTTGCTAATAAAGACTTGATTTTATGACCGAACTTGGTTATTTAGACCTATTTAGACATATTTCCAACAAAGCCTATGATCGAGAGAACCTTTGAATACACAAAACCAAACACCCCTATTGTTAATCGTTTAGAACTTAAAATGAGAATTCCACCGAACTAGCCAATTCAAATGATCAAACCGAGTTAATATGATCTAGTTACACCTATATAAACAAGTCTACATTAGTAATGACCACAATTACTCAAACAAGCATAGAATGCAACATTTGATTGAAAATGTAAAATTTAGACAAAACTCACAAGAGGTCCAATTGGTATTGCGGCTAGAAACAAAACCCAAGACTACACTATAATAAGCTATTCCAACCCACATCCAACTCTGCAACACCCAAATTCCATTTCCAAAGCGACAACCAAATTTTCAACAAAGGTTGACTTTTATTGACCAACATCCAAATTTGCTTAAACCGATTCCAAAGACATACCAAAGGCTCTAATGAGTTTAAATGAGCTTATTTGGCTACAACATGAGCTTATGAGAAGATTGAACATAAAGATTTGAAACGCAAATTAGACAAGAAACCATAAACCGGAATTTTATAAGAAAACTTAGATTAATACTCAAAAGCTTAATACAATGGTTCTTTAACTTAAATGTGATACAAGAAAACCAAATTATAACTTTTGGATTAAACTACAACATTTATTTAAGAAAACGACATTTAAGAAAAAACTAAAACTAGCTACTCCTTAAACCGCTTCTATCTTCTCCTTTTATATGCCAACCGCTTCTCCTCCTTGACTTTAGCAAATCCCACTTCATTGATAGCCATTGGATGGCTTAAGGTTAGTTTTGGCCATTGATCTATTTTATGGGAAAGTGGAATTTGATGGTGGATAGGTTGAGTGAAAGGGTGGAATGAGCTTTAAATGATTCTTGTATTTGTGTTGAGGTGGGGGACAAGGGAAGAAAAGGTGAGGAGGGGCATGGTTGGGAGTGATTTCGAGGATGAATCAAGTGGTGAGGATGAAAATGGGCGCCAAGGTGTCTGTTGACCGCTTGGGTTGACCAGATATTAATAATATGGGGGTCACAATCCATTATGACAGGGTCCAAAGATATGTAGGGGTCCAAAATTAGTGTAAAGGGTTTAATATTAATAGGGACCATTGTTGTCACTTCTGAAAATACAAGGACCATAACTGCCAATTCTGTAAAGTTGCTCAAAGGACTAAAAATGACAAAGTTTAATAATGCAAGGACCAAAGTTGCCATTTTCAGATTTTCCAGGGACCAATTCTGCCAATTTTCAAACTTGGAGGACCAATTTGTAATTTTCTCAAAACTTTTGATATTTTTCACCAAAGGACTAAATTTGACAACTTATGATTTAAAAAGGACCTTTGGTGATTTTTCTTTTGAAATTTTGACTTAGGGACTGTTTTTGACAATTTTAGAAACTTGGGGACTGAAGCTGCAATTTTGCAAATTTGATATGTTTTCATCCGATTTTGATATTTTGTATTTAAAACACATAAAACACTGATTTGTGATATTTTGATCATTTTGATGTGTTTCGAGTGTTTTCGATGATTTTGCGCTTTATATTGTACAAAATGATGAGTATTTAGACACTCATCAATCCCCACATCGAGATATTGCTAGTCCCTAGCAATGATTTGAGAAAACATAATGGATTTTAAACTCTTTACCAAAAGCCATTACTTCGGAGTAGCCAAATGTTTCAGTTCAAGTAAGAACCATGGTACACCGATAACCATGTGATTTTGAGCAAACCACCGACTTTCAACGGATTTGATTTTGTCTTTACCGTAAGCCGCACCATACGGACTAGCCAACTCTTAGATAAATTATCAATATTATCTTTGGTGAGTCGATAACCAATTATGGATTTTCCATCGCCTTTACCACAAGCCATAACCTTGCGGGCTAGCCAACTCATTATCTTTTGAGGATGATGGGGAGTGAAGAACCATACAATTTTGGGCAAATTGCAAGCCATATAAACGGATTTGAGAAATCTTTACCAAGAGCCGTTTGCTCTGGATTAGCCAATCCTTTAGTTTATCAAACATGGCGGATCGATAACCAAATGAGTAAGTGTAGAACACTTACTCCAAAAAAATTTTGGCCAAAACGGGGAATTGGGTAGATAATATATGAAATTCGTGAGAATTCCCCACTTAGAAATGAATATTGCCTCAATATTCAAAGTACCGCGGTTATGCGAAACAAAGAACGTAAAAGGGAAATACTACGGCCATTATTTTAAAAGTTTTTTTTTTTTTTTTTTTTTTTTTTTTTAGAAACTTATATATATAACATGTGGGCATCACCCCACACTTAGGTGGTAGAAAGGGGTAAGAAGACGTAAATATGAGTGAAAACCCATATAGTGTGTGCTATTTTTTTGATTTCAGTCGCTAGCTTGACTCGACCCAATTCATTGGTTCATGGGAAGCAAAGTGGAAGAAACAATCTCCATCGGACTTTCATTCAAGATGTTTGGACAAACATTTGAAGCACGTGAAAGTTCCACACCGATGAGATATACAGAAAAGACACAGCACCCGGCTCACGATGGTACATGAAAATGCCGGGTCAAAGATAGTGTCCTCACTCCCGAAGGAGTGAAGAAGAAGAAGACACATCATAAGTGAGGAATGGAAGGAAGATGTTTATAACAATTAGGATCCATTCTTCATCCTCAAATGTAGACATGTCGGAGGAAGGGTGAAGGTAGTATCATCAATAAGCAAACTCTTATGATAGAGTACACCTTCCTCCGAGCCAATATCATCCTCAAGATCAAAATGGAAATGATCATATTCCGGAGGAGATATGTCATGAGAGAGTTCACCGGAGAACTCTTCATGAAGAGAATCATTGGAAAAAGCCTCAAGCTCGGGCTTGTCCAATGTAGAGTCACTATCCACAACGGGATAGGAGATGAAGTCGACTTAGCACAAAATGATTCGATCTTAGAAACGAGGAGATTTATATTGAACAATTGTTCACGAAGTATCTCGTCCTCAATTTCGGATCATCGAATTTCTCATTTCCTCTAAGCTAACTAGCTCGGAAGGTAGCTCTCGACATAATCGATGTCTCCATAAGATAAAGAATCGCCAAACGAAGTACAATCGTTATCGAATCGGAGAACATCTCGACATGATCATATGGAATGTCAAGAGGAGGAGAAGAATTATCATCAGAGGCTCATCACACATATTATCGGAGATAACCTCGGACTCACTTGGGTTGGAACAAGGCTCTCAACACTTGATGATTCCATTTCGGAATAGTGCTAGAAGGCTCGTCCCCATTATAAGAGAGTCTTTGGAAGTAATAAAAGGTAAGATAGGTGTGATAGCAATAGACCGGGGAGTTGAGAAATAAGATCGCTCAATTGAGTAACACTCTCCTCGTCAGAATCATAGTATTCCCTCATTTGAATACTATCCTCATCATCATCGTCATCATATCTCGATTCTTATATTCATCTCTGAAGCTTACACAACATTCTTTTCATTTGTAGTTTCTTTAGAATGCGTATTTCTTGAACTTTGAGGAAGATTACACTCCTCGTAATCATTGAAATGCCGTGAAGGCTCGGAAGTCGATGACCGATGGGATATTGTGGGGTTGAAAATTGTCAAACCGAGAGAATTGGAATTTTGAAAATTTTGATTCATCGTTGACATTCAAAAGTCGCATGAGGACCCCATGCAAGTCTCACAACAGAGATAATTGGGAAAATAACTTTCACCAAAGTTCGATTGTAACATGGTTCCGGCTCATAGACAAGCGGGACCTGTGGTGGACAATCAAAACCGTAATGAGAATCATTCCACAAAACTCGCATGAGTAGGATTCGTATTGGGGCTGTGGAGGTAGGTAGGAAAAATCGGGTGTTTCATTATTTGAAATGGGATCGGGATTACCGACAAACTTGTCTCCGAAACCCACATTGGTACATCGCCGACAGTTTCCACCGTTAAACGGACCTCCACACCAGGAACATGTCAAATACCATGACATAGAGAATTAAACAGATAAGAGGGATAAGAGATGAAGAATTAAACAGATTAGAGGGTAAGAGAATGGAGAATTAAACAGGTTTGAGGGTAAAGAAATGTAGAATTAAACAGATTGGAGGATAAAGGATGGATATTTTTGGATTTTTGAAAAATATGCTGCAAAAGCAAAGAATGAAAAATATTTTTGGTGTTGATAACACTTCAGGAAAAGTGTTAATGACTTTTGGATTTTCTTATAACTTTACAAAAAACTTTTTACAAAAGATGGTTATGCACAAGAATGGGTCTGAAAAGGTTAAACACACGCTAAAGCCTCCCCGGCAGCGGCGCCAAAATTTTGATCTGGTCAAAACCGTCAAGTCTAACAGACTTAAAACAGCTCAGACACAGATACAAATGAAGATCAGAGAATACAGGGGATTCCCGGGTCGTCAAGTCCCAAGGAGACTCAATGGTGTGTAAACACTAATTCAGACAGTAGAATGATCACTAATGATAGCGATCAGAAAAGATTAGGATTGAATATTACACTACTGAAAAAGGTTATAAAATAAAAGCGACTTAAATGCAAATTAAGAAAATTAAAAAGATAAAAGATATTAAATAAACGCTATCACTATATTTAAAGTGATGAACGTTTAAAACCTAAAACGAAAAACTTACGTTTAAATTAAAAATTACGTAAACGTATAAACAAAAACGTGAAAATTACACAAGATAAATCCTAAAAATATGAAAAATACATTTTTACAAACCTAATGATATGAGAAAATTTATAGAAAAAGAAAATTATTTTTATAACTATTTATGTAATTATTATTAATTAAAAACTAATTTAAACTATTTAATAATACTCTAAAATAAAAGAAAATATGAAATAAGGCTAGAAAAATAAACTTAAGACTTAGAAAAATCTAAAATATGATAAAACTAATTTTAAAACTGAAAATATATTTTTAGACTTTTATGTATTTATTATTAATTTAAAACTATTTAAAACTAATTTAAATTATTAAAATACCAAATAAAAGGAGAAAAATAGGAAAAATACTTTTATTACTTTTATATTTATCTTAACCTAAAAAATTGAAAACATATTTTTTGAAGCTTTTCTTAATTTTTTGTTAAATACTATTTAAAAAGGCTTAAAAGTGATTTAAATTAAGAAAAATAGCAAAACACCTAAGAAAAATCTGAAAATTTAAGGAAAACTCTAAAATAATATTTAGAAGCTAGGAAAAATAGAAAACAAGGGTTGTGTGGAGGATTTAGGATCCGAAGTGGAAAAGCTTATGAAATAAGCACTTCCAATAAGCAATTGAAGTCCAAAAGCTACCAACCCAAAACAGAAAGCTCTAATAAGCTTAAAGAACTGAAATGGAACAAGATTCAACTAGCCTTAACCACTGATTAGCTAAATGCAAAGATTTGGTGAACCGAGATTTTGGCGTAAAAAGCGTTGAAGGGGCTACTGCGACCACCAAATAAGCAACCAAATAAGCTATAAACAAGAAAATGAACTTGGTACTTGAGAAGACCTGGTGAGACCTCTAAACCAAAATTGAGACCTAGGGAAGCTAAAATGAGATCGTGGAAGCTTGCAAAGAATCGATAAAACTCAAAGATAAGTCGAGTTTTACACAGTGGCATGTATGCATAATGGGGTCCAAAATAAGCCATCAAATAAGCACTCTATAAGCTGATAAACAGAGAACTAATATTTTGTATTTTCTTCACCAACCAAACTTTAATTTCCCAAAAGATTATAAGCTAAAACTCATTAATAAACACACAATGAAAATATTAGTTTTATTCAAAAACGACCTAGTTTGAAATTTTGACTTTTTCACAAAACTTGAAAAGTTGACTTAAATGAAATTTAAACTAATCCTAAGCACTAATTATGTTATGTTAAGGTGATAAAAGACTGATTTGATCAAAAGTAACAACTTGTAAACACAACAACAAGATCTGCTATCCTGAAATTCCAACAGTAAACATCTAAGACATGTTTAACTGAAAATTTGACTTTTTGCTAATAAAGACTTGATTTTATGACTGAACTTGGTTATTTAGACCTATTTAGACATATTTCCAACAAAGCCTATGATCAGAGAACCTTTGAATACACAAAACCAAACACCCCTATTGTTAACTGTTTAGAACTTAAAATGAGAATTCCACTGAACTAGCCAATTCAAATGATCAAACTGAGTTAATATGATCTAGTTACACCTATATAAACAAGTCTACATTAGTAATGACCACAATTACTCAAACAAGCATAGAATGCAACATTTGATTGAAAATGTAAAATTTAGACAAAACTCACAAGAGGTCCAGTTGGTATTGCAGGGCTAGAAACAAAACCCAAGACTACACTATAATAAGCTATTCCAACCCACATCCAACTCTCAACACCCAAATTCCATTTCCAAAGCAACAACCAAATTTTCAACAAAGGTTGACTTTTATTGACCAACATCCAAATTTGCTTAAACTCGATTCCAAAGACATACCAAAGGCTCTAATGAGTTTAAATGAGCTTATTTGGCTACAACATGAGCTTATGAGAAGATTGAACATAAAGATTTGAAACCGCAAATTAGACAAGAAACCATAAACCGGAATTTTATAAGAAAACTTAGATTAATACTCAAAAGCTTAATACAATGGTTCTTTAACTTAAATGTGATACAAGAAAACCGAAATTATAACTTTTGGATTAAACTACAACATTTATTTAAGAAAACGACATTTAAGAAAAAAACTAAAACTAGCTACTCCCTTAAACCGCTTCTATCTTCTCCTTTTATATGCCAACCGCTTCTCTCCTTGACTTTAGCAAATCCCACTACATTGATAGCCATTGGATGGCTTAAGGTTAGTTTTGGCCATTGATCTATTTTGGCGGAAAGTGGAATTTGACAGTGGATAGGTTGAGAGAAAGGGTGGAATGAGCTTTAAATGATTCTTGTATTTGTGTTGAGGTGGGGGGACAAGGGGAAGAAAAGGTGAGGAGGGGGCATGGTTGGGAGTGATTTGAGGATGAGCGGTGGTGAGGATGAAAATGGGCGCCAAGGTGTCATTTGACCGGCTTGGGTTGACCAGATATTAATAATATGGGGGTCACAATCCATTATGACGGGGTCCAAAGATATGTAGGGGTCCAAAATTAGTGTAAAGGGTTTAATATTAATAGGGACCATTGTTGTCACTTCGAAAATACAAGGACCATAAGCGCCAATTCGTAAAGTTGCTCAAAGGACTAAAATGACAAAGTTTAATAATGCAAGGACCAAAGTTGCCATTTTCGATTTTCCAGGACCAATTTCGCATAATTTTCAAACTTGGAGGACCAATTTGTAATTTTCTCAAAACTTTTGATATTTTTCACCAAAGGACTAAATTTGACAACTTATGATTTAAAAGGACCTTGGTGATTTTTCTTTGAAATTTTGACTTAGGGACTGCTTTTGACAATTTTAGAAACTTGGGGATCGAAACGCAATTTTGCAAATTTGATCCGTTTTCATCCGATTTTGATATTTTGTATTTAAAACACATAAACACTGATTTGTGATATTTTGATCATTTTGATGTGTTTCGAGTGTTTCGATGATTTTGCGCTTATATTGTACAAAATGATGAGTATTTAGACACTCATCATTAATTAATGCTAAACTCCCAGATTACTTGTGGGCGTGTCGATTCATCGCATGCTATACTCAAAACCGCTCTATGATTACAAAACGCCACAACAAAACACCTTTCGAGCTTGTCCACAACAGAAAACCGAATCTCAAACACTTTCATGTCTTTGGATCTCTTTGCTATCCGAATAATGATCGTGATGACTTTGGAAAGCTCAAAGCCAAAGCTGACATTAGAGTCTTTATTGGGTATTGTGATAATTCTAAAGGTTTTTGAATCTGGAATCGCCGAACAAAGGAGGTTATGGAAACGATTCATGCTCATTTTGATGACTTCACGGAGATGGCTTCTGAGTATAACAGCTTGGAACCCGGTCACAACCGCTTAAACTTCCTCAACCCCATCATCACCGAACAAAGCCCCACTCACTCGTCAACAAATGGAAAGGTTATTTGCTCCTCTGTTCAAAGGATTTATATTGATGAACGTGCTCGGTGTATCCGCTATTTCACTGCACAACCCGATAATACTCTTATACCGATACACTGCTACAACAACTATCGTTGAAGAAGCACCACCATTGACTCCACCACAACATTGAACAAACCGCTTCAACAATGATGAACCGGTTGATGATATTCTTAATGAAGTACCGATCCAAATGCGTTCTTTAACCCGTTTGCTAATGACACCGCCGCACTGATGTCGCGGAATCATCAACAAACCATTTGTATCCTCGGGATCGCACAATGTATACCAACATCAACCTCTACACATCGATGGACAAAAGACCATCCTCGGCAAATATTATTGGCAACCCGTATCAACCAACCGTTACGAGACAACGTCTTCACACGAGATGGTGAACATTGCATTTATGCACTCACCGTCCGCTAATCAACCTAAAACATTAAAGACGCAATGACAAAAGACAACCGGATTGAATCCATGCAAGAAGAACTCAACCAATTCAAACGTCTTGAAGTATGGGTCTACGCTATTGGTCTCAAATGGATTTGTAAAACAAATTGGATGTTGAAGGAACGTAATCCGAAACAAGTCACGTCTAGTTGCTAAGGGTTATCGTCGGAAGAGGAATAGACTTTGAAGAATCTTTTGCTCCGGTTGCTCGCCTTGAAGTCGTTCGGATATTTCGCGTCGCGCTCATATGAATATGACGGTCTATCGATGGATGTCAAACCGCATTTCTCAATGGACAACTTAAAGAAACAGTTTATGTCACCAACCGATGGATTCGTTGATCCCGAGTTCCCGAACCATGTCTACAAACCGAACAAAGCTCAGATGGTCTCAAACAAGCTCCTCGGGCATGGTACGACAAGCTATCATCTTTCCTCATTGCTAATAATTTCACCAAAGGTTCGGTCGACCCTACTCTTTTTATACAATATCACGGGCACATATCTTAAGTGTTCAAATTTATGTGATGACATCATTTTGGGTCTACACATAAAAGTACTCAATTGCTTTTGCAAAACTAATGAAGGAAAATTTTGAAATGTCCATGATGGGTGAACTTACGTTCTTTCTAGGACGCAAGTTCATCAATCACCCCGCAGTATTTTCTTGAGTCACCCAAATATGCCCTTGAATTGTTAAACATATTTGAATGAAAACATGTGACACTTATGCCACACCAATGACTCATACCAAGAAGCTAGACGCTGATTTACATGGGAAATTAGTAGACCCTACCAAATACCAAGTATTATTGGGTCTCTCATGTATCTAACACTAGCGACACTGATATTGTTTTTGCCGCTTATCTCGCTCCCGCTATCGGTCAAGACCAACCGAAACCCACATCTCGAGGCTAAAAGAATCCTCCGATACATCAAGGGAACCATTAACTTGGGGATCCGTATCCGAAGGATTCGGTTTTGAACTAATCTCTTTTGAGATCTTTGATCACGCAGATTCTTAGATTCATGAAAAAGCACTTGAGCACTACAATTTCTTGGTGATAAACGGTGTCCCGCAATCGAAGAAGCGGGATTATACATCGTTGTCATCAACCGAAGCGTAATATGTAGCCATGTCGGCGTGTTGTGCTCAAGTCATCCGGATGAGAACACAACTCAAAGACTATGGTTACGTATTTGACAAAATCCCAATGTATCTGCGACAATCGAGTGCCATTGCGATCTCGCAACTCGGTTTAGCACTCAAATCAAAGCACATCGATCTTCGCTATCATTTCATCAAGGACCACGTGGAATGTGCAGTTGAATTATACTGCAGGTGCATGAATACCAATTCGCAGATCTTCTCACCAAAGCCTTGCCTTCCACTAGGTTTAATGAGTTGGTCCACCGGATTGGTATGCGGTGTTTGACTCAAGAGGAATTGAATGAACTCCTAAAACAGTCTTAAAAACCTATCAAACACCAAAATCTCTTTTGTAAATATTTTTCAAAACCAAAATACAAAAATATAAAATCTGATAAAACAACAAAAATATTATTCTATCTATTTTTCTTCCAACATGACAAGTACATTTCTTCCGACAACACTTTAATCTTTTAAAATTCAGTATTTTTCCGATCAAGTGTTGAGGGGGAGAAAATAAACACTTAACTATTTCAAAATAATTGTGTACTTGCATGTTACCCTATTCTGGTTGTTTCTTTTATCAATGGTGGTAAACTTTTCTGGTTCAACTGACACTCCTCGGACTAAAATTTATAACCTTTCATTATTTTCTTAAGTCGAGGGGGAGTGTCTTCAAGTTTCTTTTTTAAAATCTTTTGTTTGGTAACCAAAATGGAAGTTAAGTGGCTTTGGATGAAAAACGGAAAAGGTGGAGGGACTGAAACTGCCAAAAGCGCAAACTCACTTTTAATAAAATACCTCCACCTAACTTTAACCTTTCACATTTATTACTTTCATCTAATATCATCTACGATCCAAAATCGTTTAACAAATCCGTGCTTTCATTCATCAATTTGTAAGTGTTTATACGTTCTTTGCATCAATCTAAACATGGGTTTTGAATCGTTTTTCAAACTAACGGTTAGATTTTCGCCTAGAAGGATTTTGTGTTCTACGATAAGCGTATGAACACATGATCAAATTTGTGTGTTTATGATTGAAATGATATTGCCAAAATGCTTTTCTTACGTCAATGAATACATTTTCATCGTTTAAACATACCCAGATACACGAATTGAGTGATTTTGAAAAATAGGGTTTATGCGTGGTTTTGGGTGTTTTCTTATGTGAATGGTTTTTGGTCAAAAAGATTATTGTGTGATGTTGATATCATGATGTATTGATGATATCCAGGCCTTAAAACAACCCAGAAACACTAATTGATTGAAAATTAGAGATTAGGGTTTAATGTTCTTCGCTTTTGGGTATTTTTGATTCATTGGGAGTTTGATGTTAAAACTTGGTTATTACACTCATGACATCTAAAACCATCGAATAACTTTGGTGTAATTCCTATGGCTAAAGTTCTTACGCATAATCTATGAACTATTAAGGTTTTGGTTTACGCGTAAGGTTTTCTCGCCTAACTGCTTTAAATGAGTGATTGTGATTAAATCTATTATAGAATGAGTGTTAGTGTCAAAATTGATGTTATGATGATTTTATTTCAGGGCTTGCTACGCGTAAAACTCGTAATCAAGGTCATTGAAACTCTACGCATAAGGATCACCTTACGCGTAGAAAGTTATTCGTAAGAGAAATCTTACGCGAATCGTACGCGTAAGGTTCTACAAAGGAACTCACGCGTATCCCGTGAAGTATATGCGTAAACAAGGACCTCACGCATAAGGTCTACTCTTACGAGTAAGCCTTACGCGTAAGGTTTTATCGCCTCACGCGTAAGCTCTCCACGCATAAGGTCCCCTTTCCTACGCGTAATATTTCTTACGCGTAAGTAAGGATCCCACGCATAAGCTTGCGTCTCACGCGTATACTTCTCTGTTTACGCATAAGCTACCATTTCTACGCCTAAGCCTTGATCAAACCTTCATTATGAATTGTTACGGCGTGCAAACTTGTAAATAAATAAATCATAACGTCACGAAACCAATAATGTCACTAATAAACTTAAACGTTTAATATGTTGTGTTAATTAAGTGATAACATAAACTTTAAAACTTAAAGTTAACTAACTCACGAAACTTATCACGGCGTCATTGGACTATTAAACAAACAAGTGACTTTGGACTCGTAACAATCATTGACATTGTACATTCAATAATTAGACAATAAAACCTTCATTGACTAACATTATGTCTTTCGATATGTTGGTTCTCTTGGCTAATGTTATTTCGAGATCACGACATGGTCGCTCAAATGAATGTGGATGCACGGATGTTCTCACAATTGCGATATCTTCCCTAATGGCTATCCGAGGAAGATTGGAAAGAACAACCTTCGGGTTGACTTTGAAACCCTCACCGCCGAATCTTCCCGCTTGATTGCTATGGATATTCTTAAGAATCATCCTTAGCGTAACATGCTCTCACACTGCTTTCTGATCTGGGAGATCTACATTCATCGCTTTGGAATTCAATGCAAAGGATCAAAGGTCAAAGTGCGGTAACGATGACGCTCAATCACAAACAGTCACCATTACACATGCGGACTTACGGGCGTTCTTCTCATCCCCAAATCGAGCCAACCGACTTCTATGCCACACCGTGAAGAGACGGTTTGCAATTCTTGATTGATATTGGCTATGATGAAGCTTCAGAACTATCTCTAAGCATTCTCATGTGGAGCTTAAGAACATTCCTCAACCGTGGAGAACTCTCTACATCATCATCACCAACTGTCTCGGTCGTGATAGTGGCTATGAGCATCCCAAGCTCATGGAACTGCAAATCTTTGGTCATTAATCAACATGAAGCACATCGAACTGGAAGCTCGATATGGGACGACATGTTGTCCGAGCCTATTCTAACGATCGTAATCAAGGAATCGACAACAAAGAAACAGGTGTTGTGTTACCCGATCACCTTCATCGACAAAATCAAAAGCTCTACACATACAAAAGGTATCTGGAAGCGGTTAAAGTAGGCAAATTTGGTCATCTCGATGAGAAACCTTCGGGACACCTATACGGAGAACCGGAAGAGGCGGTCTGTGAAGTCTTGCAAGCATCGAAAATCGAGGAAGTATCCCAAAACGAATCCTCCAAGAAAAGGACTGTTCTCGCTAAGGAAGTGCTCCTATTCCCATTCCCAATCCGAACCGCAAAAAGAACTAGTGAATGAAAGCTCGAAGATACACAATCGACGAAGAGGTCTTCCACTCACGAATCTGAAACCGACATTAATCCTTCAAGAGCTAAACCTCCCGGTCCTCCAAATATTCATGGAAAAGGAAGACTCAATACTTGTACCTTATGATGAAAGCTCAAGCTCGGATGAAGAGCAACTGGATACATCCTACAGGAAGAAGTTTAAAATCGTTAGACACCTACAAAAAGCTAAAGAATTTGAACAAGATCAAATGCGTGGCCGGAGGGTCGAGTGGTGGTGTCCACTCTTCACCGATCCCGATGCGGTTAATCGACCCGATAAGGAACTGGTGCCACCACTCTTGTGCAACAAAAAAAGCTTGTGGAGGACTCTACCGATTTTAACATTGAGGAACCGAAAAGTAGAATGTTAGGAATTAGAAATTTCGGTATTAAAGAGTCGGTCACCTCAAGTATATGTAATCGTTAGAAAGCTCGTAGTCATAGTTATTTTAAGTTAAGTAACACTATAGAGGACGGACGGGTCTTTACCCATTGTATGCCCGATCCACACCCGTTGTGTGGCGCTTTATTGTAAAACTATAAATACCTCTACCTCCCAAGGTAGGGTTGGAGCTCATAATAATATTTCTTTCTCTCACTATAGTTCCCAACTCTCTTCCTTTCTCTCACTAGAACTTTCTCTCTAACATACTTATACGCCTACTTTGATCATGGTTTAGAGTGTTTGTGAAATCCAATATCCTTCAATTGGTATCAAGAGCCATGGTTTGATCACTCATCTTTCATGCTCTTTGTTTTGGTGGATTTCATAAGGTTTTGGTGTATTAAGGGTTTAGGAGAGTTTGATTCATTGGACAAATTCTAGTGGTAAAGTTTGAATTTTGCTTGTACTTTTGTGTTTAGAATCATTATATGTGTTTAGGTTTTGATTTGGAAAGCTTGAATCATCGTGGTTGGGTTGTTTTGGATTGAAAAGTGGTGGTTTTTGAATAATACTTGGAAGCGAGTTGAGTCACGTTGTATTTTTCTTGGTTGCGAGTTGACTTGTTCTTGGAAGCGAGTTGTCTATGTGAGTTGCTTATTGAAGAGACTTGTTCTTGGAAGCGAGTTGTCTATGCGAGTTGCTTATTGAAGCGACTTGTTCTTGGAAGCGAGTTGCCCTAAGCGAGTTGTTATAGAAGCGTGTTGGGTTTTTATGCGACTTGGCTATTAAGCGAGTTGTCTCTTTATGCGACTTGTGTTCTATGCGACTTGGCTATTAAGCGAGTTGATTAAGCGAGTTGAATAAGCGAGTTGATTAAAGCAACTTGTTTTATTAAGCGAGTTGATTGTGTTGCGAGTTGATACTAATGCGACTTGGCTATTTAGCGAGTTGATTCCTTAAGCGACTTGTCTTCTAGGTTTGACCAAAGTTGACTTTTTACGTCAAAACTTCAAACGGCCATAACTTTTAATCCAGTAACTCTGCTTTCGGTGAAATACACCAAAAACAATAGAACGACTGAATATTGTGAGGTTTCACCACGATGCCGTGAAACGTATTTTTCGAGGCCCAAATCCTCCAAAGGAAGTTATTGAGGTTTTAAGTTTTAGACCTAAAATTCTCCGTAAAACGTGCATCAACCAATCCAATCTCAATGATGAGTGTGTAAATACTCATCATTTTGGTCAATCTGAATCGCAAAAACATCCGAAAACACTCGAATAGCATCAAAATGATGAAAATATCACAAATAAGTGTTTTATGTGTTTTAAATGCAAAAATACCAAAAACAGTTGAAAAAGCGTATCAAGTTTGCATAATTGGCGCTTTAGTCCCCAAGTTTCAAAAGTTGTCAAATCTAGTCCTGGAATCCAAAAATGTGAAGTTTTATCATTCAAGGTCCCCGAAATATTCTAAGTTGTCAAAATGGTCCTTGAATGAATCTTTGGTCAAATGGCGAAAAGGTCCTCAAGTTTTAAAAATGTCAAAAATAGTCCTTGGATTTATAAAAATGGAATTTTATGCAAATGTTGTCCTTGTACTATTAAAGATTGGCAAGTTTGGTCCTTTTGATAACTTTGGAATGTTGGCAGTTTTGGTCCCTCATAAAACAAAAAATTACATGAATGGTCCTTGTATATCAAAACCAAACCGGACCCTTTTTATATCCCAAATCCAATCCAATAACCCAACTGAGCCCAAATGCAATACAAGCCCAAGTACCTTGACCCTTGGACCTTGACCCCTGAACTTGAGCCAGTCCAAAACTATTTTGAACCCTGCCAAATCCTATTTTGAACCCCAGCTTAATATTAAAATCCTCGGTCAAAATAAGTCAACGCGCCAAAATACCATTGCCACTGTTCATCTCCCTCTCCAATGTCTGAAAACCAATACGGTGGTTTTCCACCTTTTCACCTTTACACCTGTCTCCCAGTTGTTTACCCACTCCCCTAACACCTCCACAAACACCCAAAGTTAATTAATTGATTGAAACCGCTTAAGACTTTTTGGCGCCAAAATTGCCAAATGGACGGTGGTGATGAATTAGAAGGTTTCAATGGTCAAGATGAAGTGGAAACAATCGAGATGTCGACAAGAGCTAAAAGATCTTTATAAAGAAGAAGAGAGGCAATGTGGAAGCTATCTAGTGTAATTTTAAATATCTTAGTCGTTTTAGTTAAATATCAATTTCGATTATAATTTTAATCTTTCAAGTCTTTGTTTAAGTATTAGCGATTGTATTGTACAACTTTTTAAGCAATCAATTTCATGTTTCAGTATCATTCTCAGTTTATGCAATTTTCATGTCAAAAATCTCATATTAGCTAAATGTTGTTATTAGTTGTTGTCTTGGACTCATAAGCTAACATAAGCTCCTAGATAGCTTCTAAAAGCTATTAGAAACCTTAAAATCAGTTCTAGATACAAAAAGCAAAAATACCAAAAAATATAAAAAATTAGTCAAAAATCAAAAATCAATGAAGAAGATCATCAAGAAGCTGGAGCAGGGTTGATTGTGGATGGCCTTGGTTTAGAGCTTCTTGGGAAGCTATAGGAAGTGTTTACAGTCCTTGATTCTCAGTCTTGTGCTTGGATTCTATTTGTAAGCAAGTTCTTTAAAGATTGCATTTCTTAGTATAAGTAGTTAAACCTTGTTAATTTTGTCTTAATCTGTCTCATTATAGTTAATACAAGTTAATTACTAGGTTTCTTGGTTTAAAAAGTTGTTTTAGTACTAAAGCTTAATAACAAGATCTCAATAAGGACTGTTTGGATTTGCTTGTTTAACTGTGGTAGATCTTGTTTGTGTTGTTGTTTGTGCTTGTTTCATGTCACCTTAGTACTTAATATCTTAGTTCAACCATAAAATCCAGTGCTTGTTAGAGTAAAAGTCAAAATCACCTTTAATCTCAATCTATTTATTCACTGTTAGGATTTATAGTTTGAAATTCATCATATTAGCTTAAAACTTGTTAACATAGCTTAATCTAATCTTATTTTAGCTTATTATAACATAATCAGTAAGTAGGATCAATCTAAAGTTCATTTTAGTCAACTTGATAGAGTAGTTTAAAAAGTCAAATTTTCAGTTTAGTCGTTTTTGAATAAAATAGATAATTTTATATAGGACTTAATATTAAGTTTCAAGATTTGAGCTTTTGGAATATTAAAATATAGCTTCTCATCTTTATCTTAGAAATTTTTATTATTTTCAGTCAGCTGTTTAAACTGCTTATTTTTTATCTTACTTTAGACCCTGTTTCAAAATAGTGCCCTGTGCACAGTTTCACAAGCTTTTTCACAAGCTCACACAGAGCTTAATAGTGGGTCTTACCTTGTGTACCTTGGCTTTTTGGAAAGCCAACCAGTCCATCTTGACACTTCAGTTTTAATTTTGAGCTTTTTAGCTTATTTATTGAGCTAAAATTGCTTTGTAATATGGCTGCTGGCCTGTTTGTTTGCATAGTTTAGGATTAGTGCTTATTAGCTTATTAATAGCTTTTCAGTGTTGATATTTGTTCTTTTTAGCTTCATATAAGTAGATTTAGCTTGTTTACATCTTAATCTATCTTTTGTTTTCAACTGTGCAGCTTATTTGAGCTTAAAAAATTCAAAATAAGCTCATAAGTTAACTGTTAAGCTTTTTAAGTTATAAACTGCTTATTTTTAAGTTTCAAAATTTTTGTTTTCATAAAAGTTGCATATTATAAGTAGTTAAATAGTTTTCAAAAAGAAAAATCACAAAAACATCATTTTAAATATAGTGATAGCGTTTATTTAATAGAAATTAGCTTTTTAAATTTTCTTTTCAAATTATTATTAAGCACTTTGTGTTTTTATAATTTTCTTAGATTTCGTCATCATAGGATATTTTTAGAAAAGTTTCATAATTTTCTTAGCTTGTTTAGTATTTATTAAAATTCAAAATTAGTTAAAAGTATTAAATAATTAATAATAAATAAATAAAAACATAAAAAATATCTTTTAGTTTTAAAATTAGTTTTATAATATTTTAGATTTTTCTAAGTTAAAATTTTATTTTCCAGATTAATTTTATATTTTCTTGTATTTAAGTGTATTTTAAATAGTAATTAATTAATAATAAATAGATAAAAGTGTAAAAAATATATTTTCGTTTTAAAATTAGTTTTATAATATTTTAGATTTTCTAAGTCATAATTTTATTTTTCTAGCTTTATTTCATATTTTATTATTTTAGAGTATTATTAAATAGTTTAAAATAGTTTTAATTAATAATAATTAAATAAATAATTATAAAAATAATTTTAATTCTCCAATAATTTTCTTTTATTTTAGGATTCCAAAATATCATTTTCATATTTGTAGGCCTTTTATTTCTTAAAACTCACGTTTTATTTGGTACGTTCGTAATTTAATAAACGTCGTATTTAAGTTTATTTAATCGATTGTTGTGCTTTACAATTCATGTATCCAAATACCATTCCAATCAATCAGAGTGTAGTTATCAATCAAAATCCTTATTGATCACTATCCTTAGTGATTATTCGACATCCGAAAGTGTTGAGCACCATTAATCCTCCGTGGGACTTAACGACACGAGGTAACACTATACTCCTCTAGATCTTCATTGCATTGGTTTTAGACCTGTTTTAATTTTATTACGGTTGACCATTCACAAGTGGTTAATTTGTGTAATAAACTTGACGGTTTGGAAACAATCACTCAACCAATCAACATTTGACTTTTCCTACGAACAATCTAAAGTCCTATCACACAATCGTCTTTCATTGTATCGATCCATCATCATCTTAACACATCATGTCTTACTCTCTTGACCCGGTGATCTCGGAAGTGCTTAAATTGTATGATGTTGTGGATAATAATGATAATGGATTCTACATTTGACGATTAAAGATGTTTAAATTAAACAATGAGGATGTGAGATCTTCATGTTACGAGTACAATGAGAATGCCACGCAAATGGAATGCGACATTGAGCCATATCGACTACTTCATCGCACCTCATACAATCGTTATCCATAGTCGGGGATCGAACATGTAGTGCTCTTTCCGCGGGACTTACCTACATTGACAAAAAGTTTGTTGTTGAACTTAGAACATTTAAAGTCGCAACTTACCAATGAAGAGGTTCAAAAGGATGGTTCGGTCGACTCTTCAAGTAATCTACAAACAATTTCACCATTAATCGATGGGAATATTCATAGATTCGATCAACACTTGACTGAATTTCCTTCAAAAACATCTTGGAATGGAAATTGAGAATTCATTGAGACATTTATCCAACTCATGGATAATGTGAAAAGTACATTGAAGAATCGCACAAAAGAATGAAGACGTGAATGAGTGTCGGTGCGATTGAAAGATTGTTGTGATAAGTTGGGTAAAGAATCGGGTGTTCTTGAATGCGGAATGTCGGTGACAACAAAAATTGATGAGTCGGATAATGCAAAATGGAATCTTCGTGCTCAAATTCACAAGAGAGAGGTGCACCGACACAACTGTGCAAGTTAATGCAAAGGAACGCTCCATGGAAGCTTCAAATGTACCCAAGATAGAGATGCACCCACACACTGTGCATGTCAATCTTTGAGGTAAGTTGCATGGAAGTTTCTTGTACCTAGTTGTGCATCTTCTACTCAAAATGATGATTATGAACCGCATGAGTCTGTTGCATTTGTGCACGATGATTCCCTTACCACCGAGCTTAACATATATAAGGATCAAGTTGCTATTTATGAACAGTGCTAAGTTTGAGTTGACCACCCGTGAGCGTGAAATGGATGTCCAAATCGTACAATCATTAGAAAAAGTAATTTTAGAGAAGAAGTATTAAAACAAGAGTTAAACTCCTTACAAGAAAAGCTTTCTAAAGCGCTAAGCAAAACACGAACTTCAAGAAAATGTTAAAATGCTTAAGCAAGAATTCAAGGCTAAGGAATCAAAACTTTTGAATGATTTTTCCAATCTAAAACTTTGAAAAACAAGCTTGAAAATAAGTTGTACGTACAAGGAATACCATTCAGATTTTCACATGATCACTAAGCATAGAGTCTTAAGCGATAAGCATAGCATTCCCCTTGTTGAGGAACCAAATCCAGAGGTAATTAAAAGGCTAGAAATGCTCATAAGGTGCTTTATGATGGTAATGAAATCCTTAAGCCTAGGCGTAAACCTAGTTACTTGAGTGCACTAAGGAAGATAAGAAATCGATGAAGTCACTAGGAGAAAATGAATAAGAAGTTAGAAGATCATGAGTGTAAAAAGAATAACATAACGATCAAACCCCATAATTACACTAAAGAAAATTGGATCTCCTTGAACAAGTTTAAGCCTCGAGACTCTATTAACCCCACGAACAAGTGTTCGGAAAAGGATATGGAAATGCAAAAGTGAAAATCTTGTTGAAAAGAATCCCCTTGTAGGAAACGCCTAAAGCAACCGTGTATCCTCCTAATACACCAATGCACTTAGTTCCTAGATCTATTGCCACTAAAAGCAAGACCTTAATCAGGTCAATATGTTATCTTTCAACTATTTGTTGATTTTGAGAAAACTTGTAAGAAAAGGATCACACCCACCGGTATAACTCAAGGGAAAGGGTTTTGAGCAAACTAAAGAATGCTATTTAACCGAGGTCATGCCTTTCTTTAAACAACTAAAAGATCAATTTGAGAGTCTTAAAAAGGGCGATTCGATATTAAAGAAATGGAAAAGAATTTGATGCAATGATTGTTGAGGTTAGTGACTATGAGAGAATTAAAATATAGTGAGATTGAAAGGAAGAACTTGCATACAATCGAATGAGAATCGATTTCGAATGTATTGCTCAAGATGTGTTTTCATCGCTACAAATTGTTCCATTAATGCTTCTCAATTTCATGAATTATCATTGCTCGAAAGTCTCCCATGATCGTGTCATTGAGAAAATAGAACAGGATGATCATGATAACTTGGTCAAACATTATTCTAAATTAGAAGTTGAACATCTTGCTTTGCAATTAAAACATCAACATCTCAAAGAAAATGTTAAAACCTCAAATATCAAGACATCCTCTCGATGCTCCCGAGTTTGATGCGCTTTTGAAATTAGCAAACGTGATGAACAAATTCGAGCTCATTATAACACGATTAAAGATTGAAAGCCCAAATTTCACAACCGAAAGGTGAAAAGAAGGATGTGTTGGTTCCCATATGCCTCCACCTTTAGATTCTCGAATTTCCAACTTCAAAACATAATTGATAACTTGCAAAAGGAAAATGATTGTTTTAAAGCTAAAATTTCAAGGGTTAATGATCAAAACAAAGAGTTATGTGATTCATTTAAAGTTAATCATGATAAACAAATTGAAAAGATAACTTCTTTACTTAACGATATTGAGAATCTAAAGCGTGAGGTGAAAGGAAAGTTGCCAATCCCCAATTGCAAATACTACTTCTTAAGGTTTCGCATGTGATAAATATGCTATCGATATGCTATATATTCCCCGCCCATTAGGAAGAATGAACTTGCACATAAAGCATATCTCATACCTTAAGGAAAGTTTGAAGGGTCTCCGTGAGATTGTTGAAGATGAAAGATTAGAAAAACCTTTTGATAGTACTATAGCCTATGCCTCGCATGGATGCCAAACGATCTCGTGAACTCTTATAGTATGTAATTGTCACAAGTCCGAAATCTAGCAATAGGCGAGATAGAATAGTTGTGCCTTGTTCTATGCCTAAAGCCAAGCATGTGACCCTTGATATGCCTTGTTCCATGTCTAAATTCAAGCAAGCAACTTGTGATGTGCCTCCTAGAATTTCGGATCCCAGACTTCTAGACCGTGAATTCGTAAAGTAGTGAAGCCATGTAATGTTCCCATCGTTACTTCTACGGATGTTAAGATTGACACTAAAGTTTGCGGTCAAAACCTAGAAGCAATGCAAAGAAGGATATGATTACGCAAACTAAAAGTGATCATGATAAGGAAGTGAAAGAACACCATAGGGACAAGAAGTTTGATTTGAACAAAAGAATCGTGTTAGTTCTAGTATTAGCTCCAAGCTTATCGAAATTAATTCGAGCCCTTATCTTTGTCGCAAAACATGTAAAAATGTTTATCTTCCGGTAATCATGATAAATGTGATGTGTTATTTCGAGGTCTATGATTCAAAACCCGCTTAAGAAAGTTTGGAGAGCGAAGCAGTTAAGCAATCACGAAACCTACAGGAATGTGTTTACAAATGTAGGATTTCGGAAGCCCACAGGTCGAATATTAACGCATGGCAAACCTTACCCTTAGCTAGATCCACTATGCCTAGAATAGTGCTGTTAAGGTTTGGAAGCCAACCGGTAGAATAATCCCATTAAGCACAAAGGTCATTTGACTAAGTCGATGCTTCTACTAGTTCACTCCTAGTGATAATGCCATTGCATCTAGGGTTTCTACGATTCAAAGATTGTTTGTGCTAACCAAAAGGAACCCATCAAGACGTGGGGATCCAATGTTTCCAATTCTCTGTCTTCGTCTGTTGTCCAAAGCAGGTCGTACAAATCGTCCCTTGGTATTTGGATTCGGGCGGCTCTAAACATATGATGGCGTCTGTAGATATCTCTTCAGGCCCCGTTCCTCAAAAAGAAAAGAAAGGTGTACGCTTCAGTGCGCTTTATCTTCAAAAGAAGAGAAATCTTCATGTTTATGACCATTCTCATCGACATTCTTCATCAACAAGCTTCATGGTTTTCCACGCTCTTTCAACCCTCAAGTGGATCTACGTTCATGGGTGTATATTCTTATTCACTTGTTCAAATCAAAATGGCACCTTCGATGCAATTTTTAGGGGAGAAGAATGAATATACCACATGATGATGGATATTTGAATAATGGTCATACGACTTTATGTTTGATGACTCTCCTCCAACGCCTAATGTTTCACTCACTAAGGATAAATGGGATTTATTGTTTGGGATTCATTGTTTCAAGATATGTTTGATGAGTATTTCCATCCGCTAGCGAATGTTGATCATCCAAGAAGTACAACTCAGACTACTCAAGAAGCCCAATCTCCAGTTATTCCTTTAGGCGTTGATAATGACTATCAGAATATTGCAGTTGCACTCATGAATAATGATCCGCTCTTTGGTATTCCTTTGCCAAATCTTCACGGATTATTGTTCATGAATAATGATCCGCTCTTTGGTATTCCTTTGCCAAATCTTCGCGGATTATTGGTCCTCACAATGTGCACGCTATAAATCAACCACATGAACATTAAGGAAAATGACTTCCTCATCCGCTCAAAGACATTATTGGTGAATCTTCGGATCGGTTTCTATATGTATACCTTAAGGAAGAATGCATTAATGTTGAGGAATCATTTGTTCGGTTCATTCGATGGGTCAATGTACATCCGATTGTATGTTGTTTTCACGTGTTGGGCATTTGACACAAGTTGATGACTTGAGTTAATCATTTATCACTTATTTGAGATTGAAGTTGACTTTCAACAAAGGCGTGTTCTTATTTGATAACTTGCTCGGGCTTAAGATTTTGAGTTGAAGACTTGGTTTATCTAGTTACCGGTGATCGGGGTGGTTGGTTGAAGACACAGTTAACTATCACTATTAGGAGTTACGTTGCTTTACTCGATGGTCACATGCGATGACGATGTGGATAATCTCAAGAGGTGTTAATATCTCATACTTTGTTTGAGTAGTGAGTACTTAGAGATTTGCTTGAAGCATAGATTCTCGACACCGTTCTTCCATCATTAAGTGCAAGCTTAAAATACAAATGCGGGGAATTCGACTTCAGTTTCAAGTTTGGTATATCGGGTTTTCTTCATCAGTGGTCACTTCAAATTGTCTACGAATGCGTTGATAAAGATAGTCAGAGAGAGTTTCTATAGCAGTTGATTCTCACAAGATTCATTTGAGCTAATTTTTGTTCTTCTCTATTTCAAGTATATGAGTGTATTATCTTTGTTGACTCACGAGGTATCAAAACCAAGAAGGGGAAGGAGACATACATCTAAAAGCACAACGAGTACACATGATGAACTTAACACTTCGCCTCTATTGAAGCAATCAGGAAAGACAAATGTCATAACCGTAGAAACTCGGTGTTTACTCATAGCCTTTGGTGTGTTATTCCAACTATTTGGGGAAGGATGTATTATTCTAACCATTTAGGAGGAAGTGGTCTCTGGAGACTTTTGGTACGTGTTACTTGGTGTTCGGTGGAAGAAATATGAGAAGAATATTTGGGCGTGAGATGATATTGCTTATCGACATCTTCAATATGATTTATGATAAAGTGCTTCCGGTTAGTGCTTCATGTACACAATGTAATGATGACTCCAATGAGATCGCAACCATCGGGGAGAGATATGTGTACATCAAGGTCGCACAACATATTCACATGATCGAGCTTAATCGCTTATTTCGAGTTGACATCGATGAGGAGATCGGTGATTCAACGATTCTTGTGATGTCGTTGTCTCTACTACGGTTGGATACGTGTGTACATTATGGGTGATTGGTTATATGGGAGATAACTGGAATGCACTTGGTAAAATGAAGATGTTGATGTATTGTTCCCCAAATTGACAACGGTCAATCTCGAAGAGTAAGGTGTACATCGGGGATGCACAACAGTTCATGTGATCGGTCGTAATCGCTTAATCCGGATTTGATAACCACCGAGACGATCAATGTTTCAACTTGTTACTTGGTGTTCTCGTGTTCTTCGAGTGCCGAGCTTCATTCAATGAGACCGCTTTGTATTCAACTCTACTTCTTAGGAAATGGTCTTTATTCGATGTTTGTCGGTTTGGGGAAGCTACCAAAGATTCAAATTGAGAAGGCTCATGTTCGACGATTTTCTTAAAAGCCTCGAATGCTTTGGTGGTGAAAGTTTAGGAGATGTTGATTACTTTCTTCTACAACGTGCTGAACGACATCCGTATCTTGGTACTCAATCATCATCCTCTTAAGCTAAATTATCTTCTTTGTACATATCTTTTTGAAAAACAAAATACAAAATTACAAAACCTTCAAAAAGCAAATAGAAAAATATAAAATCATAAAAAAAAATTCCATAAAAATCAGAAAATTTCAAAAAAAATATTGTCATTTTGTCATGTTTTTCTCGATTCGAAAATATCTACGATCTTTGTGATGTCATTCAAAGAATGACACGGGACTTTAGATATTGTTCGAATGTTCTTTAAAAAAAAAAAAAAAAAAAAAAAAAAAACGAAAAAATCAAAAAATCAAAAATATTTTTGGGAGAAAGTGAAACAATGGTTTATTGTCATTTCGAGCAAGAACCCGCTTTCAAAGAAAGAACAGAGCCATTCTTTATCATGTTTTCAAAATTCCATGCTCGATTCTATAAATATTTATCTATTGAAAACTAAGCGCTTTGAAAAATAACTCGGTCTCTATTTTTGATAATCATCTGGACTTATTTGTCAAAATATCAATCTCAATCAACAACCTATGTCATTGATTGAGGGGAGAATGATTTCAATTAAATTAAAAAGTTATTTGGCATTCAATTGTTTTCAAAAGATATTCATGCATGTTTTACCAATGGAGTTTTAAAGTCTTAAAATCCGATCCTTATCGCTTAAAACGCTTTCATAATCAAGTCACAATTATCCTCAAAGCTTTCAAAATCAATTTAAATCTATAAGAGATCACAAATCTCAAATGATTTGATAATTGTGATCGGGAGAATTTGTGATTTAAATTGGACTTAAACCGAGGATTCGGTAAATGGTTTTACAAGGATGTACATGCTATCCTCCCGCATGTGACAAACGATTTCAAATTTTCCATTCACATGTTGAGGGGAGCATCTATCTTACACCTATGATTTGAAACGTGATCATTTATCTCAATGTGCGAGGTTCCTCTAGTATGTGCAAAACTCCTTTCAAACCTTGAGACACATATTGAGGGGAGCAAAGTATGAAAACCTCATCCTTCCCAAAATACTTTATCTACTTGATTTGATCTGGGATGAGATGTTGATATCTTTTAGAAAATGGTAATAAAAAAAGTTAATTCTTTCTCTTGCCTCCATGTGCAAAATGATTTCAAATAGTTGATGCACATGTTGAGGGGAGTTCGTTCTAAAATATCAAAAACAATTTAGGTACAAAATGTTTTGATAATATATCACAAGTATCCGGATTGATTTTCAAATGGTTTTCAATTGGTTCCAATGGCGAGATGAACAATACCAAATAGACCGACCAACTTTACTTTATGTACGGTGATATAAGGATGATAAGGTTAGGTATTGGTTCCATGATCCTCCGTAACCGGAGGATCTACCAGGGACAATCCACTAGTTAGTGTAGAAGTCCTTAGTTATGATGATAAAAGGAGAAAAGTGAGATATGGGAAGAGTGCGGACCGAGAGGCAAATCTTCGGAACAAACCCAACAAGGTTCTTGCTATGAAGTCTCGGTAAGCAATCGAAGGGTTGAAGAATTAAAAGAATTGAATAAGAAAAGGGTGAAAACAAATAGCCCTCCATTTATTCAACCTTAGGGCGAAACCGGGTTCAATTCATATGCTACGATGGTAACATCGGTATTGAAGACAAGACGTCATGGACCCAAAGTGACGACCGCACTTCAACTTTCCAAACCACTCAAGTTCCTCTTAAAAGGACTTGTTTCATTCTCACGGGAACCAACATTATCTATCGACTTTCTCTTAAAGATTGTTGATATTGAAGAAGGAGACCCTCTCCTAGTCTCCTGCACAGATCCAAATATGCACAAATTGAGTCTAGAGCCACGAGATCATCAATAAATCTCATTAGGACACTTTCAAATGAAGACTCTCTGTTTCACATAATGTGGAAGAGAGAGATTATATCTTGAGTCCCACGCATTATCCTTGTGGTATTGCCGAACATCCGAGTGATGTGTAAACATATTCACAATGAAGATGGAAAGCCTTCGAGCCAACATCAAACAAGCTCTGGTAGGTGGCATGTGAGATCTATTATATAGATCAACCATGTGACAACCGAATGAAACAATGGGCGATTCAATCTCTTGAATCAATCTGGTTCAAAGTTATGGATTGACGGATACCTTTGAAAACCGGTCTTTGTGCTTAAAATCTCTTTTCTTTAGCACATCGACCGTGTACTAATTTTTCAAATCAAAAGGTGTTGTTATGATTGATAATTGATTCTCAATAAAACCTTCGTTGTATTGCAAAAAATTTCTATTGAGCAATACACGATTGTTTTCAAATCTCTTTTCATCAATCGGTGGACTTAAATTACCGGTTCACTACTCCGTGTTGTCTTTTTGAGGCGTTCGGTTTGAGAACATTAAAGCAATTGTGAAACCCTATCAAGGAAATTCTTGAATTATACCGATCACAGCGATTTGTCTTCGATCAACGGGGCCGGGTCAGTGTACCTCAATTCAACGAAAGTGATCAAAGACACTTTCGTGTGCTTTATTGCTAATCGTTTATGCGGTACATCCTACGTTAAAATGATCGTAATGAAGCGGTCAATCCATAGCCGCATTGTTGGATCGATGTACTTTAATCAAACTAACTTAACTAGCTTGTTAAAGTTTAATAACCTCGGATAAATCCTAAGTTATTAACAAAGAAACACCGAGCAATCTTTATCAAGCACGCGAATTTACTTAACAAAGCTAAGAAGAATAACTTTTATTATAAACTCTAAATCGCTTATTATGCGAGATACTTTAATACAACTCTAAGATAATCGAACTTCTCTAAAACACTAATTCGTAATCTCTAAAACTCTTTTTGGAATCGTACCTCTAATGCCAATCGAGGAGCCCTTTTATAGGCTCAAGGATATCCTAGTCGGTTTACAATTTGTATTCTTGCACGACAAGTAATCTAAACATGGAATACAATACTTTCCATAAACGAATATAACAGTTCTTTGTTCTTGGTAGATTTGACTTCATGGTGCAATGATTTTGACTTTGTCTTTAAGCGATACTTTGACTCTTTGACTTCTTCCAAGATTTTGCGCTTCTGAAGCTTTCATATCTTGACACTTTCATATCCCAACAATCCTCCCTAACTTGAATTCTACTAGCTTGACTTCAAGTTCCTTTATGAATATGTCTTTAATAACTTCATCTTTTAAGAATGGATTGTTCCTTAGTCTTTAGATTGTATCTATGTAATATCGTGCTTGTCAAAGTATTTCTTAGAATTGTTCTTTTCATAACAAAGATCCAAAGAAGCTCCATCTTTTCAAAGAACACGACAACATATGACAAATTGTACATTAATTCGCTTTAAGTTGCATACTATTCTCATCACTTCCAAGTGAATCATTGAAAATTTAATGGATTTAGATCTCTTTACCAAAGCCATTATCTCGGAGTAGCCAAATGTTTTGGTGTGTAAGACCATGGTACATCGATAACCATATGATTTTAGCAAACCACCACTATCAATGATTTGATTTGTCTTTACCAAAAGTCGTACCCTTCTCGACTAGTTAGTTCTTCTATCTAATGGTGAACTAATTACCAACAATGGTTTTTCCACGCCTTTACCACAAGCCATTATCTTGTGGGCTAGCCAACTCTTCACATTACTAATATGGTGAGTTGATTACCATCCAACTTATTAGCAAGTTTTCAACTAAAAGCGGATTTGATATATCTTTACCGAGCCGTTTGCTCATGGATTAGTCAATCCTTTTGTAACCATGGTGGATTAATAACCTATTGATGTTATCATCACAAAACCATTTATTCAACCTTTATTTCAAAATATTTATTACTTAGCAAAATGTTTCTTCTAAAATTCATTTAAGCTGGTTTATTTACGCAAAGCAGACTTTGATGAAAGTATCTTGTCGATTAGCGATACTTTGAATAAAAGTACTTGATATATTAAAAAGTATTTATTCAAATAAAATTCATACCGCTTATTGATCATCTTCAAAGAATGGTAGTCCATTTATAAACAAGTTGATAACCATGCGTGCGGTTTCATTATCCTCTTCTACTTCCATTCCATGCTCAAGCATTCTTCTCATGAGCTCAACTGTGAGAGGATATCTTGTTTCGCAAACATGTGTATCATTGTTCCATTTTCCAGCTCTAATACATGAACTCCAGTTCTTCAAAGAATCTCCGAGAAACAATTTCGGCTTTCTTGATTCTTCCAAATATCATCGGTGCTCTCTTCGCCTTCCCATATAGTTATGAGATCATCGATCGGCTCCCAAACGGTCGGGTTTTATCACACAAGCTAACCACTTGTGAATGGTCAACCGTAATAAAAGCCGAACGACTTGAGAGCGCAATGCAATGAAGATCTAGAGGAGTATAGTGTTTCCCAGTCGTT
>CM040243.1:228447791-228520243 GCA_022545495.1 Chrysanthemum lavandulifolium | reverse complement strand
TAGGATTAGTTAGTTGAAATATTTAATGTTTGAATTTAATGAATTAGAAAATTAGGTGAGGTAGTTTTGATAAGATTAGATTAAACTTTTGACAATTTTGGTCCCTCCACTCAACCTTTTTCATCCATAGCCCTTAACTTCCATTTTGGTTACGTAAAGCAAGATATTTTTGAAACGAACTTGACAACACTCCTTCTCGACCTTGAAAATATTGAAATTTTAAAGGTTTGAGCCCGAGGAGTGTCAATGAACCGAACAACGTGTCCACCATTATCAAAGATACTACCAATACAGGGTAACATGCAAGTACAAGGTTTTATGAAGCAGAAAATATTTAATTTCTCCCCCTCAACACTTGTTCGGGAAAATTTTGAAAAGTTTGATGGAACACAGTGTTGACAGAAGATTTGTACTTGCCATGTTGAAAGAAATTTGGATAGAAGAATATTTTTTTTTATTTATAAACTTTATATTTTTGTATTTTGTTTTTGATAAATATTTACAAAAGAGATTTTGGTGTTTGACTGGTTTTAAGATTGTTTTAAAAGTTCGTCCAGTTCCTCTGGAGTCAAACACCGCATACCAATCCGGTGGACCAACTCAGTAAACCTAGCAGGAGCTAAGGCTTTGGTGAGAAGGTCTGCCAATTGGTATTCAGTACCCACAAAGTATAATTCAACGGTACCCTTTTCTACATGCTCCTTGATGAAATGATATCGAAGATCGATGTGCTTTGATTTCGAATGTTGAACGAGTTGCGAGATAGCAATAGCACTTCAATTGTCGCAGTGCATCGGGATTACATCAACACGTAACCATAGTCTTTGAGTTGTGTTCTCATCCGGATGACTTGAGCACAACACGACATGGCTACATATTCTCTTGCCGTTGAGTACAATGATGTACAATCCTCGCTTCTTTGATTGCCATGACACCAATTTATCACCAAGAAATTGTAGAGCTCTCAAGTACTTTTCCGAATCTAAGCAACTGCGAATCAAGATCTGAAAAAGCTATTAGTTCAAAACCGAATCCTTCTGATGCAGTTCCCAGTTAATGGTTCCCTTGATGTATCGGAGGATTCTTTTAGCCTCGAGAGGTGAGTTTCGATTGGTCTCGATCGATATCGGAGCAAAGATATACAACAAATACAATGTCGCCCATCTTGGTCATTAGATACATGAGAGACCCAATAATACTTCTAGATTTGGTAGGTCAACCAATTTCCCATGCAAATCGAAGATCCGGTTTCTTGGTATGTGCCATTGGTGTGGCATAGGTATCATGTGTTTACATTCCATGTTTGTTTAAAATTTCAAGAGCATATTTGGACCGACTTAGGAAAATACCACGGTGATTGATGAACTTGCAATCCAAGAAAGAATGTAAGTTCGCCCATCATGGACATTTCAAAATGTTTTTCATAAGTTTTGAAAAAGCATTTGAGTATTTTAGATGTGTTGACCCAAAATGATGTCATCCACATAAATTTGAGCGATTAAAATGTATTCCCGTGATATTGTATGAAAAGTGTTGGGTCGACCGATCATTTAGTGAAATTATTGGCAATAAGAAAGGATGATAACTTATCATACCACGCCCGAGGGCTTGTTTGAGACCGTAGAGAGCCTTGTTCGGTTTGTAGACGTGATTAGGGAACTACGGATCAAAAATCCTTCGGTCGACTAACATAGACCATTTCTTTCAGTTTTTCATTGAGAAAAGCGGTTTTGACGTCCATCTGAATGACCGTGATGTTCATGTGAGCCGCGAATGCCAGAAAGATCCGAACAACCTCAAGTCTAGAAACCGGTGCGAACGATTCCTCGTAGTCAATCCCTTCTTCTTGTCTATAACCCTTAGCCACCAGACATGACTTATTTCTAATAACCGTACCTTCAGCATCCAATTTGTTTTTCCAAATCCATTTCAGACCAATAACATAGACCCCACTTGGTTTTTCGACCAATTCCCATACTTCAAGACGTTTAAAATGATTAAGTTCTTCTTGCATGGATTCAATCCGGTTGTCGTAAGTCATTGCTTCTTTAATGTTTTGGGTTCGATTGACAAACGGTAAGTTCATAAATGCAATGTTCACCGTCGATCTGAAGGTGTTGTCTAATTCTGATCGGTTGATTTGGGTTTCCAATGATGTTCACAAGAGGATGGTCTTTAGTCCAACGATGTGTGGAGGGTTGATGTTGATATACATTGTGCAGATTAGGAGGATTCAAATGGCTTGTAGATGATTCCGCAACATCAGAAGTGGCAGTTTCATTAGCAAAATAATTGAAGAACGCATTTGGATCATAATCTGTGGGTGTAGGTACTTCTTGGTTCGAAAAATCATCAGCTGGTTCAGCGTCATTGGATGCGGTTTGTTATTCTGTTGTTGTTGAATCAATTGGAGGTGCTTCTTCAACAATTGTTGTTGTTTCGTGTATCGGTATTGGATTATTATCGGGTTGAGCGGCGAAACATTAGATACATCCGAGCACGTTGATCAATATCATCACTAAATAGAGGAGCAAATAAGCTGCTCCATTTGACGTCGAGTAAAATCGTAAGCTTGGTTCGGTGATGATGGGGTTTAGGGAAAGTTTAGACGGTTTTGTCCGGGTTCCAAGTTTTTTGCTCGAAGCCATTTCAAGAAGTTCATCGAAATTTGCATGAATCGCTTCCATAATCTCCGCAGTACAACGATTCCGCATCCGGTAACCTTTAGAGTTTTCACGGTATCCAACAAAACTCCTATGTCGACTTTAGCTTTGAGCTTACCAAAGTCATCGCGATCATTATTTGGGTAACAAAGGGATCCAAATACATGAAAGTGTTTGAGATTTGGTTTATGGTTGTGGATAAGCTCAAAAGGTGTTTTGTTGTGGCGCTTAGTAATCATTGAATAGTTACGAGTGTAGCATGCGGTTGAAATGGCTTCACCCCACAAGTAATCTGGAAGTTTTGCATTAATTAACATTATTCTTGCAGCTTCCACTAACGTCTGGTTTCGCTTTTCAACTACTCTGCTTTTGTTCGGTGTTCGTGCAATTGATGTTTGATGCTCAATTCCCACTTTCTCATAATATGCACAAAGAGTTTGATTTACAAATTCGGTTCCTTTGTCCGATCGTGTTCAAGTCAACTTGAATTTTGTGAGAAAGGTGATGATCATCCGTGGAGCTTGATCTTTACTTGAAGAAAATAAACCCAAGTCCATCGTGAATAGTCATCTACAATTACCAAGATGTAGCGTTTGCGTTAATCGCCCGCACACGTGTCGGGCCACACAAGTCCATGTGAAGAAGATGAAGCACATGTCGTGTGGTCATGTTCCACCTATGAAGGAAAGTGAGCACGAGTGCTTTTCCCTTGTTCACAAGTTGAGCATAGGTGATCTTTAGAATACCAAAATCTTGGGAGACCTTCAACAAGTTTGTAACGAGCAAGGTTGGTTAAGGTTTGAAAGTTTAAGTGAGAAAGTCGACGGTGCCATAGCCGAGATTTTATAAATTTTGCCTTTGAGAGTAGACAGATGGGAGATGAAGCAATCATGTCTTGCATTGAGATTGTATAAAGACTTGATGTGCGAGTACCATACATAAGATCGTTTCCTTGTAGATCATGAATGAAACAAGTTTTCTCCCGAAAAGCAACTTCCAAATCTCCATCACAAAATTGACCGATCGAAAAGAGATTGTGACCTGGACCTTCCACATAATAAACTCGCTAATTTCGATGTTCCCATTGATGTAATCTCAAGCCCATGATATCCGCGAGTGATCATTCCGAATCGACAAAGGCCAATGAACTTTGAAACAAATTTTGATAACAGCTTTAAGATTGACCGTCATGTGTCGGGAACATCTCGCTATCAACAACCCAGGGATGATCTCAGTATCACCGCATTACACAGACGACACGGATGGAATAGAAGTAGATGTGGAACCCAAAGAGTTAGAAGGTTCCGATGCAGTTATAGGTGAAACACACATGTTTATGATTTTAGGTATCCATGTAAAGCCAAGTGTATTATGTAACCATTTCTGCCATCTCCAACTAGTCTTAGCTTTGGTCTTAGTAAGTGCACTAGGTGATAAGTTCTTCCTAGGAGGTGAAGTGGGTTCTTAGGGTACATCAATGATTAAAGCATGAGCACTAGAAGGCGGTTTACCTAGCACAGAATTAGAAGCATTAGTGGGCCTAGAGGTATTCCGTTTTATATTGTTCCGCTACGAGATAAGATAGCATTAGCAACACATTTATCATGACAACCGAAAACATGCTTTTACGAAAACCAACACAAGAAGCTTCAAACATGACATTTAAAGTACTTAAAGATTCAACATTCGTTACATCACTTTTCTACTACATTTTTCTAACGCAATGTCTAAAGTGGGTGCAACTTGAGTCTTATTCAAACTCCTAAGGTGTTCTTCTACTTCAGAGGTCTTTATTGTTCTTTTCTTATGTCGCAACTTCCTATTCTTCCTTTTGGTGCTCTTAAAATTTCGTGAAGTGCTAGCGTTGGGAAAAGAGGCAACTATTCCTGTTTCAATAGAGGTAAGCACATTAGTTTCTTGTGATGTGTCATTAGGCGGTTTAAGAATTCCTAGTGGAATTATGTTTGTGTTACTATTCCTATCTTGTTTAAGTTTCACCAATTACGCTTTTAGATCATGGATAGTGTGTAACAAATCTTGATTTTCGAGCGAGTGTTTCCATTTTGTCGTAAAATATCTTTGGTATATGCAAGATGATCATCAAGATCTTTTGGCGCTTGAGCACGAGTCTTTTGAGTAAATCAAATATGACACCATATTCCTTTTAACTTTTGAAATTTCTTGTTCATATTTTGAATTTTGACACTTCAAAGACACATTTTCATCATCCGGTTGCTCAAGTTTTAGATTAAGAGTTTTGTATGCAACCGATCGATTTTGTTTTGTAAGCGAGTTCTCGATTTTGACAATCTTTTGACACCATTGAAGACGACGTTTCACATTTGAAAGCTCGTTTAACAATTGCTCATTTTCAACTTTTAAAGACTTGATTTGTAACATAGTATCAGTATTCTCAACATTGTCAACAAAATCAACAGAATCAGCAGAGATATAATCAAATGCATATGCAACAGTATGTAACAACACAACATTAATGGTATCAGCACACATAACATCTTCTAAGAGTCGATCAACATCTTTTCTTAGCAATTTCTTTTTACGTTTAGTATTTGAAATCGATGTTTCTGTTTTCTCGAAAACTGTTTTCATTAGTCCAAGTTCCTTATGGAAACCCCTTTCCCAATATAGTGCACAATTTTTCAAATATCGAGCAGGGGTAAAGTCTTTTTCAAAAATATCTCTTTGGGCTCACAAGGAGGCGATTGAAAATGTTCAACTTTTATTTCGTAATTGATTTCAATTTCACGTTCCAAAAGTTTGATGTCCGATAAGAATGTTTCAAAATATTTTATAACTTTACATTGTTCGCTTAATGGCTTTATTTCACCGAGTGAAGGTAAAGGACCATTAATTTATGCAATAATGGAAAGGGACCATTATTAGAAGACTCGTAAGTAGGTGTGATAACCCAGGTGTGTTAGAAAAATCTCATTGTGTGACGTAAAGTAACGGCTTTTGAATAGTTAAATGGTTTGTTATAAACAACATTTTCCAATTTTGACCGACTCTCGTCTTCTGCATCTAATTCCTCCTTGCGATTATATTCAACAACAATCATAATGGAATCATCAATTCGATGTTCTGCACTGTAAACTTGAGGATTTGGTTTGAATGCTCTATTTGAAAACTTAGGTTTGTAATCAGCAAGATTCGGTCCATATCCATTTGGATTTGGTTTAAAAGTAAACTTTTGAATAGTTGTTGTTAGGAATTAGAAAATTCCAGTGTTGAAAGAGTCGGTCACCCCAAGTATTATCTAGCATAAGTTAGCTCGTAGACTAATCGTTAGTTACTTATTTAGGTTGTTATGTAGTTAGTCGATGGCGTAATATAGTTTAGTGCAACACCGTGGAGGAAGGTCGGTCTTTACCCAATGTATCCCCGATCCACAGCCGTCGGAGGTCGTTTAGTTTGTAACCTATAAATACCCTCTACCTTGCAAGGTAGAGGGTTGAATGTTCTTTGTAATCTAATATTCCACAAGTTTCTCTCACTAGAATGTCCCACTCTTTCTCTCTAAAACCATCTATGTGCTCATTGTGTTAATGTTGTGATGTGTATGTGAAAAGTTATATCTTACAATTGGTATCAAGAGCCATGGTTAGATCATATCTTGCACATCTTTGGATTTATAGTGGTTTTAGGTGGTTTTGAGTTTCAAAAAGTTTAGTGGTTTTTGCATCATTTGGTTGATTTCTTGTGTTAAAGTTTGAATTTTGTTGGTACTTTTATGTTTAGAATCATCAAAAGTGTTTAGGTTTTCATTTGGTAAGCTTGAATCATCTTGGTTGGGTTGTTTTGGATTGAAAAGTGATGTTTATATGGTTTTCAAGCTAGCGACTTAGTTCACGGAATATTTTCTTGGTAGCGACTTGCTTCACATTTTGTAGCGACTTACGTTGTTGAAACTAGCGAGTTAGATCTAGCGAGTTAAAGTACAAGTAGTGGACTCTCCACTATGGGTAGCGACTTGTGGTAGCGACTTGGTGCATGCGAGTTGCTCTTTAGCGACTTGCATCGTTGGCGACTTGAGTAGCAATTGTCGGCAATTTTGCTAGCGACTTGAGTGTTAGCGTGTTACCACTTAGCGACTTACATCTGGCTAGCGAATTGGAAAGCTAGCGACTTAGCGTGGTGGGGAATTAGTGTTGGCGACTTGGTGTAGTATTTTCTAGCGACTTGGGATTAGTGCTATTTAGTTGGTAGCGAATTGATTCTAAATTCTCTAGAGACTTGGGGTGTAATTCATAATAACACAATGTCACTCATCACGGATTCTTTAATCACCAAAGTACTTGCTCTCTATGACACAAAGAGAATAGTGAAACAGAATGCCCATCCAAGACCTCACACTTAATGACTCAAGATCGATCAATCGTAACAACTCAAATAAGTCACTCTTAATATCTTCGATGATACTAAGAATGTGGAATGCACCAAATGAGCCTTTCAACATCTCGATCGACTTCTCAAATTACTCTTACCCACAACCATGGATCGAGCAAGTTGTGCCATCCTTCGTCAGGATTTTCCCACTTTAACAAGAACTGTTTTGCTTAACTTAGAACGACTGAGGTTTCAAATTAACAAAGAAAAGATCTCATCTGATGATTCTCATGCTGCTCTCCAAACCATCGTCAACCAATTTCAACCACTTATCCGGGAAGAATACTCCTCAGATTTTGATGATATCATGACTGGAATGTCTTTCAAGAAACACACGGGAATGGAAATTCATGAGTTCAGAAACTCATTTATTCAAATTATGAGTAATATGGAAACATACATTGAAGAAGCTGCTAATGAGACTAACAAGCTGAAGGAATTAAGCGAGTGTCAAGAGTGTCCATGGAACAATGATGACGTGTCATGCTTCATTCCAGCTTGAACCAAAGAAGACAACGTTTGCGAGAATCTCACCGTGATGGAAAAGGATGAAGAGAACAACACCGATCTCAAATTCTCGAGTCGAAAAGGTATCAATCAACAAGGTACACTTATCGATCACACTAATTCTCACAAAAGGTACATGACTCTTACCCCGAACATAACAATGTGGAATCAATCTTTGTTTTGTGCGAATCTAATGCAAGTAACATGGTTGAAAAAAGGGTATATGATGAGCTTTCAAACAAATTTTCAATTCTTGAAAACACCGTATCTCTTTGCAAATTGAAATACAACATAAGGATGAAATGTTTTATGCAAAAAAAAGGTAGTAACTGGAACTTCGAATTTAGAGAATTTTTTGAAATTAATCAGTTAAAATCCCAGATTCAGGACAAAGACTCAACCATAAGAAATCTGAAATCTCTTCTTTCAGAAGCCCAGAATTATGAATGTCATGAGATGAGTGATACACTAGAATCTAGGAATTTTGAACTAGCTCTATGTGTGTCCAACCTTCTAAGAGAAAATGAGCAGTTAAGAAAGAACCTTGAGGAAACAAACTCTAAATTAGTCAATCAATCTAATCTCTTGATGAAAGATATTGACGACCTCAAAGCACATATTCAGGATAAGAGCTTCAATATTGTTGCCCTAAAAATGAGCTCGGGAAGTATCTTTGGAAATAGGATGAACACTAAGTTTGCAAAACCTTCAACTTTGGGAAAGTCAACGATTCGTAACCACTTGAAACGAGCAGTTATTAAACAACCTAATGCCTTTAGGTGCGAAAGAGCTAAACCATTGAAATCTAAGTTTACTTCCCAAGTTGATAACAAGTCTGTTTTGTCAAAACCACCACTTCATTGCCTAGTTCGGATATGATGAATCCCAAGCATAGAACTAATGAACATCACCCACAAATCGAAATGCTATAAGCTTAACTAGGTATCATACAAAACATAGTCGGTGATCAATCCCCAAGAAATTCTCGATCACAAAAGACAAATAGTCAAAACAAGGGTGTGCACTCATTTAGTTCATCTCATCGTGGCTTCAAATGGATTCCCACCGGATTATTTAAGTATACATGACTTAAACGAACTTACATTCCTAAATCATGCCTCAAGTGGATTCCCACAGTAAACTTTTCAAGATTGTAGAACCTAATAGGATCCCCATAAATGATACGTCTGGATTATACCGTGTTGAATCTAAATGTGAGACTAAACATGTCACTAACCCTTCTATGTACAAGTCTACATGTGCTTCAAGTACAATGTGCTCGGTCTTTTTCGGTACAATGCTCAACTCAATCAGAACTTCATGACTTGGTTCCCTCGAGATATGAACATAGTTCATTCAGAGCTATAGCTTGCCGAACCGATGTACTTCTTACTTTGACTCCTATTCATCTCGAATCGGGACTCGCCCTTCCATGTCTTCGTATAAATCATTTTATCTATTTAAAAAAAAAAAAAAAAAAAAAATTATACTCCTTTTAAATTTGTATATATACTCCTTTCAAAATTTTATCATTTTTTTCAATCTAATAATGAATATACTCCTTGTTATCGATAACATCTACGGTCCTAGAAATGTCATTCAATAATGGCACGGGATCATAGATGAAGTTCGAACAAAAGATATATTCTTGGTAATATAATGGGATTAGTTAATATCAATCAATGATCTTTGATGACATTGATTGAGGGGGAGATTAGTTTTATATACCATTGGCTTCTGTGCTGGTCATGATGCTTGGTTATTTGTATGATGTGGTGGTTTCCTGCTTGTGTGACTAACTGGTTATACTCTTGAAATATCTGGGAATGGGTTTCTCCCTGTTATAGGCTGTGATTGTATCTTGCTCATGAGATTTTCAGTGTGTGCCTTCGTGGTAACTGCCTATGTGTTGAAATGTTGAATTGATTCATGATGATCAGTGTAATAATCAATGCTAGAGATGTTGTCTTATCCGTGTTAGCATATTATTACCACTCATTCGTTTATACCATAGGGACCAAACTTGTCTTATAGTGTAAGTTATGTTGCATTAGTGAATTACCTCACCTCAGTTTTGAACCACAAGGACCAATTGTGTCATATTGCCTAAGTTAGTTTGCATACCCCTAGCGAGTTACCCATTAGCGAATTACCAGTTTACCCAAAAAGATTTTTTTTCTCTCTCTCTCGTTCCTTTGTTCCTTCTTCTCTTCGTCATTTTATTCTTACTAGCGACTTAGCTTAAGGTTTGCTTCGATTCCCTCTTATCGTTACTATCTTATGCTTTAGTGTCCAGTTTCTAACTTATCTCTATATCCAGATCCTTTCGTGCTCGTGAGGTGTGATTAGTTGACTCTCTCGCTTAGGTTCGGATTTTTATGTAATCGTGTGTGTGTTACTTATAAAATGATTGAACGAGTTTAAATTGTTTGGAATATATTGTTTGGATCATATTGGTTGGAATACATTGATGTATGATTATGTGGATTGGACTGATGGGATGATGTTAGAAGTGTTCTTGGTGGCGAGTTAAAATGTTCTTGGTAGCGACTTAGTATGAATGTTCTTCATGGCGAGTTATTGTTCTACTTAGCGAATACGTCTCCGTAGCGAATAAGTTCACTATATTCCAGCGACTTGGTTAGCGAGTTAGTAGTTAGCGACTTGTATTTACAAGTTAGCGAATTAATAACCTAGCGACTTAGTTAACTGCTTTGTAGCGACTTAGCTCATTTACTGTTCATGGCGACTTGACTTTATTAGCTAGCGAATTAGCATAGCGACTTGGTTAGCGAGTTAGTAGTTAGCGACTTGTATTTACAAGTTAGCGAATTAATAACCTAGCGACTTAGTTAAATGCTTTGTAGCGACTTAGCTCATTTCATCGTTCATGACAACTTGGCCTTACATGCTAGCGAATTAGCTTAGCGACTTAGAGTGCTAATCCTTTAGCGACATGTCCGTGGCTCGAGATGACGACTTGTTTTTACAAGTCTCGCAACGATATTCATTTTCATGTTGCGAATTAGTCTTAGGGTCAAGGATTATTAAACGCTCAAAGTTTGTTGTGCTAAAGATGATCTCACCTCTCAACACTTAGGATCTCCTAATTCGACTTGTTGAATCAACTTACTCTATGTAAACCGTTATGACATCTCTGCTTAGGCAAAAGGTACTTGGCTTCTCTCACGACTACCAAAATGTTACTTTTTGCCTCATACATATGTGTTATATCATTTTTACATGTGTATCTTGGCTCATGTCATGATCACGTTGTAATGCACTCTTTTGCCCTTTAAATCCCTTATAAGCTCGTTATGTAATCATTTTTCTATATTAATGTTCTTCATTGATATATCTTAATTATGTATGTTATCATATAGTTGAAAGGTGTCATGTAATTGTAATCTTTGCCACTCTATCTGTCTCCGTATGTGTTGGGAACTTCTTCAGTGTTACTACTTCTTTGTCATAAGGGTGCTCTCAATCTTGTCTCACTTACTATGTATCATCTAACTGTTCCCATCCATTCTTGTTGATTGTATGATTACTCGTAACATCAATGGCAAGTTCAATCCCGAAAGAGCGCTACCGTCGGGATCATCCGAGTTCTCTCGACGAAGAAATCCTTCCCAAAAGTCAATGGGCTGCTATAGGTAAAAGCAACAGTTATGTGGACCTTCAAAGGCTTCAACAAAATCCGATACTCAAAGTTTCTATCGACATCCTCAAAAACACAAACTTCTTCGGAGCAATTACCAAGCAATGCTCAATTCCATCCATTTACATTCAACAATTCTGGAACACCGTTCAATGGAACAAGATCACAGCTCAATACTCTTGCAAACTGGATAATAGGGAGTTCACAATTGATTCTGATACACTGAGCAAGGCCCTTGGAATCACACCATGTAACCCTGACGTTCGTTCTGAATCTCCACCTGGTGCTGACGATCTGATTGTATTTCTAATTGGGTTGGGCTATCAGAATAGTATTTCAAGAGCATCTGACATCGTCACCGGACACATGTATCAACCCTGGAGAGCTATTACAACCATTCTGAACTTATGCTTATCTGGGAAAACTTCAGTCAGGGTTCGATAAAGTGAGAATACCTATCTTGCAAATCCTATGGGGAATCATTAATAGGGTTGATGTGAATGTCTCGGATCGTATTTGGGAAGAATTCTCGTTATCAATGAACACATTCATATCTGATAGATCCTATTTCCAGAACAATGCTCAAGGCCGAAAGAAACAGAACAAGCTTGTAATTCCCAGCATCAGATTCTCTAAGCTTGTTATCCAGTATTTGCAACAAATTCACAACTTCACTCCTAGGTCTGAATCAACTTTACACAAAGCAGAACATGAATTTGTTTTAGGAAACCTTAAATATGTTCCTAGAGTTTCGAATAAAGAAGTATTTGGATTGCCAATTCCTGATTGTCTTCTCACAGAAGATATCAAAAGGAAGGACTACTTCAAGCAATACATGAAAAGTGCAACCAAACTCTCTGCTGATGTCACACCCTCTCCTTTACAACCAAATGCTCCCGTGACCAAGTCAGCCTCACAAGCATTCTATGCCTCTCTTCCTAAAAAGAGACGTGAAAGTTCTCGTGATCGACACCACCTCCAAGAAGCGAGAAAGCAAAAGGAAGAAAGTGGAAAAGGAGATTGGTGAGAACACCGAGACACCAAGGAATGTTTCGTGTTAATCGATGAAGATGATGCCGATCGCAACTTGGAATTCAAAGAAAGCCTTGAAGGTCGAATGTGAAAGCTCCAGGGTGGAGTTGTGTTAAGAGAACCCGCTCAACTACCTCGACAAACAAACCCAATTGTACTTGACAAGGGTAAAGGAGTTGCAAGTGTTGAACCGAACAAAACGCTCACATGTCGTTAACTATCTCATCATCTCCATCAAGCACCACAAATCCATATGAGTCAAGAGAAGAATGATTCATCTCATGCAAAAGAACAACTGGAGTGGTCAAGGTGCACAAACGCTTAAGGAATCTCTTACACTTGGTGAGACTCAATCTGACTTGAATGCTGACACTCTGTTACAAAAGGACTCGCAGGAGAACCTTGAGACAAGATCTGATGAGACCTTGAAGATGGATGAACCAAATTTGTCTACTAACTCTCTATCCTCACTTAAGGATCTCGATGCAAACTTCTCTTTTGGAGACCAATACATTAATGACAAACCCCTAGATATCTTGCACAATCCATGTATAATGTCAAGATTCAAGAAGAAACGCCAACCATTCCTCCAATGTCGCCTTCTTCATTATCAACTGTACTTCCACCTCCCATACCAACCGAATCAACCGTATAAACACCACCAACATCGCCACCAACTCCCGATCCCGTCATTATAGTTGCGGATGTGGATGCTCCACCGACTTCACCTCCATAGATTCTCACCTCGACCAACCACCGGATAAAGCTATTAAAAGGATATAAGCTCGAAAGGCAACTTCCTAAATCAGAGATTCTCGGTGGATCGTGTCTATAGATTGGAGCACCTCAACTTCAATGAAGTCGCATCGACGCTATTGAAGGAGAAGTCAAGGATGCGGTGGAATGGGCAATGGAGGCTCCACTTCTTAGACGATTCAAGGACCTCCCATCTCCGATATGAGAGCAGCTCGTGTGAAAGGATGTATGAGGTCAAGAGGACAAGCATGAGGTTCACAAGAAACTCTATGAGGCACTTGAAGAATCCATCAAGTTCGACAATTATGAGCGGTTTAAGATTCAGAAAAGAATGGAAGCATTGATAAAGGATCGCAAAGATCCACCTCCTCCCCACCACCAACGGGAGCTGGAACTCGGATCCGTAATCCTTCTACAACAACCAACACACCTCCATCACAACCACCATCATCACCGCCGAAATCTTCCAGTCAATCAGATCCAACAAAAGAGCAGAGTAATCAGAAAAAATCTGCTGCCTGGACGACGGTTGATTCAAGGTTCACATCCACGTCCACCTTCATCCCTGATGATCAAATGGTTAACGAAGAATCTCAGGTCATGGCTGACTCAGAACCAGATGAAGATGATGCGTCGACAAAGCATATTCCAAAGCCATCAGAAGACTGGTTTGACTCTTACATGGCTGGGAATCGCACTAGCACATCCAGAGTTGCACCTTCAAGAGACACTATTCAAAGCTGCATTATGGAAGATAGACCTCCTTCCCCGGAACCCACATGGACCATCCCGTAGTCGACTCTATGATTCCCGACAACAATTGGGCATCGCTTATCACCAATAACTACGAAAGTCCAAATGAAGACTCTTCTACACTACATCGGTGATATGGGAAGCTTCATAAGATGGTTTTGTGAACGGAAGAGCATCTCATCCATAACACCAAGAGATCTTGAAGGTCAAGCTTACGAGATTGTCAAAGTCTTCCACTCGGATGCAAATCATCTCCAATATCGGATGGAAGAATGCCATAAGATGCTAAATGACCAAGTCGTTGATCAAATCGATCGCTTCAATGTCAACAAATCTCTTCCTCTTGGTGGTGAACCGGTCGATGACCATTCGTGCATAATTCTTCTTCAACCACGACTTGGACTATCTGTGTGCTCGCTCACGAAAGAAGACCCGCTCTTTCAATATCAAAATGAAAGTCGCAACCTACTCGATCAAGGGCTTGAGCGGATGGTTCTGATCAATTCGGGCGAATGAAGAACAAAAGTATGATATTGCGACTTCTTATGGTATTTCCCACCGGTGGTTCAAAAGAAGAAGTTCTACATTGAAAGACATGGTGTCGATAAAAGACGCAATGATGTCGGATCAAAGTCGCAAATCTTAAGTGTTGTTAGTGTAGAGATCTTCCCTATTTATGGATAGGAGTACTTGAAGAAGATTGTCCTTAAAAGAGTCGACTTCAAAGTGTATACTATTGAAGAGAACGACTTCAAACATCTTACGCCAAATGATTTGAAGATCTCTATCTCTTAAATCTTCAAGGACACCTTGAGCACTTACATGCGTGAGAAAAAGGCCCTCTGCAGAATTGTCACTCTTTGGATCGTGGGCTTAGTCATTCGAAACGAGTTGAGGACTTTCGACTTGAAAGCTACCAAACCGGTCAACCTCACAAGTCCTCAATTGTCACACCCTCAACACGAGGTGTAACGGAGGGAACATAAGCACAAGATAATAGAACATACCAACATTAATATTAAAAGAAATATTACACCATTACAATACCGGTTTAGCCGACATCGGCGAATATATTACAAAGCTTAGATTCCAAAATATTATATTTTAAACATAATGATTTATATTGACAAGTGAAAGCTTCGTTATGCAAGACTTGGTAGAAAAAGCTACTAACGATCACACGAAATGCATGAGAGAAAACGGGTCAACTATGAAAATAGTTGGTGAGTAAACACGCTTAGCAAAAATAAGAAAACTCGTAAGAAATATTCAAAGCTTTCGATCAACGAAAATGGTCCACAAAGCAAAGGCATCAGAATCCACTCGGTTCAAGTTCCGCCCGTACAAAACTTGCAACCCGTGTATTCACAACCCATTGCACAAAAGATAGCGTGTCTAATAGTCAAGTATAAGTTACCATAATAATACACAATATTGCACCACGATATAATAATTCGTGGATGCTCCGATCATGGGAGACTTTGCATTGCTCCAACAAGGAGACTCCTTTGTCACCAACCACCTAGGCGAAAATTATTGAGAACGCTCCACCAATAAGGCGAGACTTTGCACACTCCACCGATAAGGCGAGATTTATCGAGAACGCTCCACCAATAAGGCGAGACTTTGCACACTCAATCGATAAGGCGAGATTTATTGAGAACGCCCACCAATAAGGCGAGACTTTATAGTGATGTTGATTGCGTCTAAAATTTGATTCACGCAAAACAAATAAGTCAAATGACTTAAACCGCTCGAGCACAAATACAATTTAGATCGTAGGAATATAGGGAATTCCGGGTCGTTTAGTCCCACGGAGGATGAATTGGTGTTTAAAACAACTTCAGATGATAGAATGATCACTAAGGATAGTGATCAGTAAGAATTTCGATGGATAATTACCTAAAGAAAAGATTTACAAATAAAAGCGACTTAAATGCAAATTAAAAAGATTAAAAAGTTAAAATCTATTAAATAAACGCTATCACTATTTTTACAGATCGATGAACGTTTATGTGATTTTATAAAATAAAATAACTTAAATAAACTATATTAACTAAAACGTAAACTTAAATTACTTAAAAACGTTATTTAAAACGGAAACGAGCGTTATTTACGAAAATGGCGCTGGAGCGCAAGCAAAAACGTAAATTTTAAGAAATAAAAGGCCTACGAGTGTAAAACTAATTTTCTTACAAAATATATGATAAAAGAAAATTTTAGAAAAAGATTTATATTTTTTACTTTTATATTTTTATTATGATTTAATTACTATAAAACACTAATTAAATGTTTAAAAATACTAAAACTATAGAGAAAATCAAACTTTTGTAAAAATCCTTAATACTAATATAGATTTATAAAAATACTATCATCGAAAAAGCTAGCTCGAATAAGCTAGTAATAAGCTAAATAAACTTAATAAGCTATATAAGGCAAAATGTATATAAGAGAGTATTAAGTGCAAGGAATGACGAGAAAAGTCCCAAGGGCGCATTGGTTCCAGGTACTATCCTATCACTCTCCCAAGGGTGGGAGGTCTCAGGTTCGAGCCTGCCTCCCCACCCTTTTTGCCATTTATTTTTTTTTTTCGATTTTTCTTTTGAAACTTGTTAAGCTAACTAAGATAAGCACTTTTATAATTAGAACTTTTATGAAACTTACAAATAAGCTCGAATAAGCTTAATATCACAACAGCTAAGCTAAAATTGAAATAAGACCAAATATTAAGCTAATTATCTAATAAGCTAATAAATAAGCACAAGTATGATGGAAATAAGTTAAGCTAATGTAAATAAGCTAGTATGAACACCGAATAAGCACAATAACCATGAATAAGCATCGAAAAAGCACAAATAAGCATCGATATCAACTGCTAACACAGGACACTGTTTGAAATACTAGATACCTTTTAAGCTAATTATAAGCACTAAAATAAGCTAGATAATGAAAACTAATTATTGGATAAGCTAGATGACCAGTTCAGCTTTTCAAAAATCTAAAGTAATCATGGTTTGATTCACTAGAGAGCTTTTGGGAAGCTTATTAAAAATTGGAAAACCCACTGAGTTAAAACTCAGTGAATGCTGAGAAAATGGACAAATATAGAAACTAAGTGCAGCCCTATCTAAAAAGCTACAAACTTCAAAATTAAGCTTGGATTATTGAGATGGCTTGTTTAGCTTTCCAAAGAACCAAAATTTACAGACTATGGTTAACTAGAAAGCTTTTGGTGAGCTTTTGAAAATGAGATCAAAACTGTGCACAGGGCACATTTAGAAACAGGTACTGAAATAAGCTAAGAGAAAAGCTGTTAAATAAGCTATAATTAGAAAATAGATACTTGTAACCTTGAGACAGCTAGGTTGGCTTCTCAAAAAACCAAAGTACACAAGTTAAGGCTCATTAATGAGCTTATGACAAGCTTGTGAAAAAGCTTGCTCAACTGGTGCACAGAACAAGTTTTGACTTTTTTCACAAAATGAAAGTTTGACTTTAATGAGATTTAGACTAATTCTATGGACTGATTAAGTTGTAAAAGGCTATGATAAGCTGATGTTAAGCTAAAGTACTGGATTATAAGCAACCTTGATAAGATTCACACTTTAAAATTCTAACAGGTTAAGAGTTTAAGAAATCTTAAAGCTAAAATTGACTTTCTTACAAATGAAGCACTGTTTTATTGCTAATATGAGTTATTAGGACCTAATGCAACATGTATCAACAACAGATAACATCACAACAGTCTTTAGCTCACTTAATCGAACAATTCCAAACATCGCTTATGAAAGCGGTTTGAAGCTTTGTGGTTAAAACAAGTTTGCGACCAAGATAGTTATTAATTAACTTGAACTAATCAGATTTAAACAAAATTAAACCAAAATTAACACACATTGAATAGATAAACTAAGAGATGCAAATTTTGAGAAATTGCTTACAAATGATCAAACACAGGTCAAGGAAATAGAAACTGAGAATCATTCCTATTTGCTTACCAATAAGCACTAGCCCACTAAGCAATCCAGAATACCTTTGCTTCAGTCTTTAGCACCATATCCATGCTTTTTTTATTTTCTCACTATTTTCTCTTGATTTTTCTTGTTTTTTCTATTTTTATACCAAACTGAATTATAAAGAATCTAACAGCTTTAATAAGCTATTTAGAAGCTTACTTGGACTTATTCAATCCTTGATAACAACTAGCAACAATATTCTAAACTTCATGAGATTTATGAACTAGGAAAAATTGCATAACATAAAAACTGAACTGAAAATTTAAATTGATTGCTTCAAAAGATTCAAAATACATTAAGATTGCTTAAAAAGGTACTTGGAAACTTTAAATTACACTAGAATTTAAAATTAAACTAAAACGTCCTTAACTATACTAAAACTATACTACTTCCTTTTCTCTCCGCTTCTCTTCTATTTATTCAACAAAAAACTTTTCCACTTGTACTCTGAACATATCCCATCAATAATCGAGCCTTTGATGGGTCAGTGATCTTGGCCTTCAAAGTCGCTTTTGGCGCCAAAAGGTCTTTTAGCAGGTATATTGCATTTAATGCTTCTTGGTTGGATGTGGAGGTGGAGGGGGATGTATTACAGCTGGGGGGATAAGATAGGTGAGGTGGAAAGGTGGAGGTGGCAAAACCAGGTGGTAATGGAGGAGCAGGGTGTGGGTGAGAGGGATGTACAGGGATGGCGGTTTTTCTTTTATTTAAACACTGGGTTTGGGCTAGTATTGGGCCAGGATTGGGTTTGGGCTAGATATGGATTTGGATATTAATAATGAGGATCCGTTTGGTTTATTAAGTACAAGGACCATTCATGTAATTCCAACAAAGTTAAGGGACTGAATTTGCAACTCTTCCAAAGTTCTCACAAGTACTAAACCTGCCAAGTGATAATAGAACAAGGACCATAGTTGAAAATTTCCATTTTTACAAATCTAGGGACCAAAATTGTCAAGTTTGAAACTTGAGGGACCAATTATGTAATTTTCTCAAAAGTTTATCATAAGGACCATTTTTGCCATTTATTAATAGTACAAGGTTAAAATTTGATAATTTTCACTTTTTAAATTAACCAAGGACTATTTTGACAATTTTCCAAACTTGAGGACTAAAGTTGTCATTTTGTGATTTTAAACTTTAAAGGTTTATTTTGACAACTTTTGAATCCCAAGGACCTAAAATGATATTTTACAAGTTTTTGAATTACAGGACTAGATTTGACAACTTTTGTAACTCGAGGGACTAAACCGCCAATTATGCAAAATTGATACGCTTTTCACCGTTTTTGATGTTTTGCATTTAAAACATATAAAACACTTGTTTGTGATATTTTCATCATTTTGAAGCATTTACGAGTGTTTCGGATGTTTTGGCATTCTAACAAGATAAAAATGATGAGTATTTAGACACTCATCAATCCCATACTAAGATATTGCTAGTCCCTAGCAATGATTTGAGAAAATTTAATGGATTTTATCTCTTTACCAAAAGCCATTACTTCTGGAGTAGCCAATTGTTTCAGTTCAAGTAAGAACTTTGGTACAACGATAACCAAATGATTTTGAGCAAATCATAAGCTTTCAACGGATTTGATTTGTCTTTACCAGAAGCCGTACCCTTCTGGACTAGCCAACTCTTAGATAAATTATAAATATTATCTTTGGTGAGTCGATTACCAATTATGGATTTTCCACTGCCTTTACCACAAGCCATAACCTTGCGGGCTAGCCAACTTTTCACTAGTTTAAAGATATGGTGAGTTGAACACCATACAATTTTAGGCAAATTGCAAGCCATAAACGGATTTGATATATCTTTACCAAGAGCCGTTTGCTCTGGATTAGCCAATCCTTATGTGGGTTAGACATGGTGGATGATTACCATTTGTTGTGTTTAGTACATAGTACTTCCACTAAATAAAAATTTTAAAATTTGGCCATTTTGGGAAAAAGGGACTAAAAGGGTACATTTATGATCAAATTCGCGAATTTCCCCACTTAGAAATGAATATTGTCCTCAATATTCAAAGTACCTATTGTAATGCCGAAACTTAGAACGTAAAAGATAACATTACTAACTAAGTGTAGAAACACAATGATTATTCTCTTTTAATATTTACAATTTTCAAACATTTTTAGGTCTATATACAACATGGGCATCTCCCCACACTAGGGTGATACACACGGTGAAAACCCATGTTTAGCTACTGTTTTTGATTACCGAGTCGCTAGCTTGACTCGACCCAATTAATTTGTGCATGGGAAGTAAGTGGAAGAGACAATCTCCATCGGACTTTCATTCAAGATGTTTGTATAAACATTGAAGTACTTGAAAGTTCCACACCGATGAGATATACATAGAACCGCTCAAAATGATAAATGAAAATGCCGGGTCAAAATAATGTCTTCACTCCCGAATGAGTGAAGAACAGGAGAAGCTACGGGATAGGTGAAGAAGAAAGAAATTCATGATAAAGATCATGATTAACTCATCATCACTCACAGAGAATTCATGGTTTCATGAATCTTATCGCTAAGCTCAATTGGTCTAGACATATCCCGGGTGTGTCTAGATCAAAGTAGAAGTTATCATACTCCGTGGAGATATGATATGAGTGAGTTCACGGAGAACTCCTCAAAGGTGAATGATTCATATTCGTGATTGATTTGGTGAGTTCACCGGGAACTTATCAAAAGTGAATGATTCATAATCGGGAGAGAATTATGAGAATGAGAAGTGGTAATACCACTAATCTTCTCTCCCATATGATCAAAATGGAACGTTTGCAAGTCGGGAATAGAATCATTGAAGAAAGTTTACTATCCTCAAAGGGATAGAATATGAAGTAGGCTTTTCATCAAAAGCCTCGATTCTAGAAACGAGAAGATTAACATTCAATCTTGTAAGACGAAGAGCTTCGTCTTGGATTATTCTTCTTCATTCTCTTCTCCTAAGCTAACAAGCTCGAAGGTAATTCCCACATAACTTATGTCTCCACAAGATAAAGAATAGTCCTCATCGAATCGGAGAATATCTCAACATGATCATTTTGGAAGACAGAGGGTAGGGATATCACACAAATGCTCGAGAATTCCCCGTGACTCTCTTGGGATTGGGACAAGGTCCTCAACACTAGACTTTATGAATTCGTCCGATTCCTTTTCGTGAACAAGTGTCAAGATGCTCATCCCCATGTTCAAAGAGTGAGTGGGAGCTTGGTGTGATAGCAGTTGTTTGAGAATGAATCTCAACTCGCTGGGATATCCACCGATGAATCGATGAATATTCAAGTGTATCATCATCATCACTATCATCGGAATAAACGAATTGCAAGCTAGATCGGGTGCCTTTTCTTGTGCAATTAATTCCCAATGATTTTTCAAAGGCAATTTGGGAATTAATTTTAGCACCGCTCTTCGACTAGCAATTCTTCCATGGATTTCTCATGTGAATTTTGAATTACACAAGAAAAACGGGATCATTATGAAATCTTGTCTTACTCAACTCCTCGCTTTTTTTCACCGACTCTAAGCTCTAGATAAGTGTCTTGTTGGGTTTGCCGAGGAGTTTGAGTCATTTGGCACCGTGGAGATTGGTCGTGATAGTCATAATCGTTACAAGGAAATGGATTCCTGTTTGACAATCGAATCGAAATGGGGACCTCCACAGTTCTCACAACAAGAAATGTTGATCCCGGATTGGTGAATCATATGGATATTGGTCATACCCAAAGTTCGAGCATCACCGGAAAACTGCTCATAGACAAACGTATTTCGGGTTGACATTCAAATCCTTGGTGAGGACCTCCACAAAATTCACAGCAGATTGTTGATTATATGAAGATATGTCGGTGTGGTGGGTAATTAGAAAATTTGAGGGTCGTTAAATGAGTTCGGATTAGGATCATAATCAAATGAATTCTCGAACCACAAAACAAACAACTCCGTTATGAATATCATTACCACACCGTACACACGCACACAATGACGTGGTGAACCATAAAGAGGCTCACCACAACCGACACAAGGAATAAACGATTCAATTTGAGAGATATGAGAAGGAATCGGTTCATTCAAAGAATCAACAAAACCAACATGGTGATCCGAATGACCAATAAGACTCAAAGAACATTTTGAAAAATCCGGAGGTGGGACAAGTGGTGTGCTCGAGAGCCGAAATTTCCACTACTTCGTTATGGACTCGCTTTGGTTCTTGAGAAACGTGAAGATTAGGTAAGTCATTCTTGCTAGTCACCGGACCGAATTACGCATGTTTGCTTTTAACCGTAAATCGTGAAAGTTTATTATCAATTCTAGGCGACTTAGGAGCAATCGAGGATTAGATCTTTGAATAACCGTAGGTTGGACGATTAGTACCTCCATTATCGATGAAAGTACCGGTCCTTGTCACCTTGGTTTTCTTTCCATTTCCACGAAGCGAAATTAATGGATCTTCTGAACAACACGAATTCTAGACATTTGTGATAAAGTCCAAGCTTTTCACCGTCCAGTCGTTCTCGAGAGATTCCATGAGAATAAAGTTTAGAATCAAATGTATAGAGGGTTATGGATAAAGAATCAAAAGGGTAGGAGGTTAAAGATGAATATTTTTGGATTTTGAAAACATGCCATAAAAACAAAGAATGAAAATATTTTTGGTGTTATCAACACTTCGTGAAAAGTGTTAATGAACTTTTGGTTTTGAAAACTTTCTGAAAACGGTTTACAAACGATGGTATATGTGCAAGTGCGGGTGCAAATGCTTAAAACACGCTTCTTCCCTCCAAGGCGCCTAAAATTTGATTATGTCCAAAATTTGATTCACAAGAAACAGTCAAGTCAAACAGACTTAAACCGCTTTCGAGCACAAATACAATTTAGATCGAGGAATATAGGAATTCCGGTCGTTTAGTCCCACGGAGGATGAATTGGTGTTTAAAACAACTTCAGATGATAGAATGATCACTAAGGATAGTGATCGGTAAGAATTTCGATGGATAATTACCTAAAGAAAAGATTTACAAATAAAAGCGACTTAAATGCAAATTAAAAGATTAAAAGTTAAAATCTATTAAATAAACGCTATCACTATTTTTACAGATCGATGAACGTTTATGTGATTTTATAAAATAAAATAACTTAAATAAACTATATTAACTAAAACGTAAACTTAAAATACTTAAAACGTTATTTAAAAGCTAAACGAGCGTTATTTACGAAAATGGCGGCTTGAGCTAGCAAAAACGTAAATTTTAAGAAATAAAAGGCCTACGAGTGTGAAACTAATTTTCTTACAAAATATATGATAAAAGAAAATTTTAGAAAAAAGATTTATATTTTTTACTTTTATATTTTTATTATGATTTAATTACTATAAAACACTAATTAAATGTTTAAAATACTAAAACTATAGAGAAAAATCAAACTTTTGTAAAAATCCTTAATACTAATATAGATTTATAAAAATACTATCATTTGAAAAAGCTAGCTCGAATAAGCTAGTAATAAGCTAAATAAACTTAATAAGCTATATAAGGCAAAATGTATATAAGAGAGTATTAAGTGCAAGGAATGACGAGAAAAGTCCCAAGGCGCATTGGTTCCGTGTACTATCCTATCACTCTCCCAAGTGGGAGGTCTCGGTGTTCGAGCCTGCCTCCCACCCTTTTTGCCATTTATTTTTTTTTTCGATTTTTCTTTTTGAAACTTGTTAAGCTAACTAAGATAAGCACTTTTTATAATTAGAACTTTTTATGAAACTTACAAATAAGCTCTGAATAAGCTTAATATCACAACAGTTAAGCTAAAATTGAAATAAGACCAAATATTAAGCTAATTATCTAATAAGCTAATAAATAAGCACAAGTATGATGGAAATAAGTTAAGCTAATGTAAATAAGCTAGTATGAACACTGAATAAGCACAATAACCATGAATAAGCACCAAAAAGCACAAATAAGCACCGATATCAACTGCTAACACGGACAATCGTTTGAAATACTAGATACCTTTTAAGCTAATTATAAGCACTAAAATAAGCTAGATAATGAAAACTAATTATTGGATAAGCTAGATGACCGATTCGACTTTTCAAAATCTAAAGTAATCATGGTTTGATTCACTAGAGAGCTTTTGGGAAGCTTATTAAAATTGGAAAACCCATCGAGTTAAAACTCGGTGAATGCTTGAGAAATGGACAAATATAGAAACTAAGTGCATTTCATCTAAAAAGCTACAAACTTCAAAATTAAGCTTGGATTATTGAGATGGCTTGTTTAGCTTTCCAAAGAACCAAAATTTGAGACTATGGTTAACTAGAAAGCTTTTGGTGAGCTTTTGAAAATGAGATCAAAAGCGTACAGGGCACATTTAGAAATGTGTCTTGAAATAAGCTAAGAGAAAAGTCATTAAATAAGCTATAATTAGAAAATAGATACTTGTAACCTTGAGACAGCTAGGTTGGCTTCTCAAAAAACCAAAGTACACAAGTTAAGGCTCATTAATGAGCTTATGACAAGCTTGTGAAAAAGCTTGCTCAACTGGTGCACAGAACAAGTTTTGACTTTTTTCACAAAATGAAAGTTTGACTTTAATGAGATTTAGACTAATTCTATGGACTGATTAAGTTGTAAAAGGCTATGATAAGCTGATGTTAAGCTAAAGTACTGGATTATAAGCAACCTTGATAAGATTCACACTTTAAAATTCTAACAGTTAAGAGTTTAAGAAATCTTAAAGCTAAAATTGACTTTCTTACAAATGAAGCCTGGTTTTTACTGCTAATATGAGTTATTAGGACCTAATGCAACATGTATCAACAACAGATAACATCACAACAGGTCTTTAGCTCAGCTAACTGAACAATTCCAAACACTGCTTATGAAAGCAGTTTTGAAGCTTTTGTGGTTAAAACAAGTTTGCAGACCAAGATAGTTATTAATTAACTTGAACTAACTGTATTTAAACAAAATTAAACCAAAATTAACACACATTGAATAGATAAACTAAGAGATGCAAATTTTGAGAAATTGCTTACAAATGATCAAACACAGGTCAAGGAAATAGAAACTGAGAATCATTCCTATTTGCTTACCAATAAGCACTAGCCCACTAAGCAATCCAGAATACCTTTGCTTGATCTTTAGCACCATATCCATGCTTTTTATTTTCTCACTATTTTCTCTTGATTTTTCTTGTTTTTCTATTTTTATACCAAACCGAATTATAAAGAATCTAACGACTTTAATAAGCTATTTAGAAGCTTACTTGGACTTATTCAATCCTTGATAACAACTAGCAACAATATTCTAAACTTCATGAGATTTATGAACTAGGAAAAATTGCATAACATAAAAACTGAACTGAAAATTTAAATTGATTGCTTCAAAAGATTCAAAATACATTAAGATTGCTTAAAAAGGTACTTGGAAACTTTAAATTACACTAGAATTTAAAATTAAACTAAAACGTCCTTAACTATACTAAAACTATACTACTTCCTTTTCTCTGCTGCTTCTCTCTTCTATTTATTCAACAAAAAACTTTTCCACTTGTACTCTGAACATATCCCATCAATAATCTGAGCCTTTGGATGGGTCAAAGTGATCTTGGCCTTCAAAGCTGCTTTTGGCGCCAAAAGGTCTTTTAGCGGTATATTGCATTTAATGCTTCTTGGTTGGATGTGGAGGTGGAGGGGATGTATTACAACTGGGGATAAGATAGGTGAGGTGGAAAGGTGGAGTGGCAAAACCAGTGGTAATGGAGGAGGCGGTGTGGGTGAGAGGATGTCTGAGGATGGCGGTTTTTCTTTATTTAAACACTGGGTTTGGGCTAGTATTGGGCGAGATTGGGTTTGGGCTAGATATGGATTCGATATTAATAATGAGGATCCGTTTGGTTTATTAAGTACAAGGACCATTCATGTAATTCCAACAAAGTTAAGGACTGAATTTGCAACTCTTCCAAAGTTCTCACAAGTACTAAACCTGCCAAGTGATAATAGAACAAGGACCATAGTTGAAAATTTCCATTTTACAAATCTAGGACCAAAATTGTCAAGTTTGAAACTTGAGGGACCAATTATGTAATTTTCTCAAAAGTTTATCATAAGGACCATTTTTGCCATTTATTAATAGTACAAGGTTAAAATTTGATAATTTTCACTTTTTAAATTAACCAAGGACTATTTTTGACAATTTTCCAAACTTGAGGGACTAAAGTTGTCATTTTGTGATTTTTAAACTTTAAAAGGTTTATTTTGACAACTTTTGAATCCCAAGGACCTAAAATGATATTTTACAAGTTTTTGAATTACCAGGGACTAGATTTGACAACTTTTGTAACTTGAGGGACTAAAACTGCCAATTATGCAAAATTGATACGTTTTTCACCAGATTTTGATGTTTTTGCATTTAAAACATATAAAACACTTGTTTGTGATATTTTCATCATTTTGAAGCATTTCGAGTGTTTTCGGATGTTTTGGCATTCTAACGAGATAAAAATGATGAGTATTTAGACACTCATCAATGCTCCGAACATGGGAGACTTTATAGTGATGCTCGAACATGGGAGACTTTATAGTGATGCTCGAACAGGGGAGACTTTAGGTCAAGGTCATAACATGTACGGTTCAATAAGTTCAAGTAAGGCATTATTTCATAATTAAGTTCAAAGATTTGTTTCAAGTTCATAAGATCTAGTCAAAAGAGTTTACAAAAGTAAGATTCAATTTAATTCAAGTATGATTCATGCATTCAGCCTCAAAATATAGTAAAACGGTAAAAAGGGGATGTGATTACTCACTTGGTAAAATGAGGCGATGACAAAAGTGAGTACACCGAGATGTAGTGTGATACTTTAACCTTGACCTATTGTGAAAGATATGATGCGTAATGAGTTGCAATGTAATGTTATGCATGCATTTCGTATGTTATTTATACCATTAGCGAGTTTTGAAAATATTACTAATCGTCGAAAAATACTCTTTTGACGTCTAGACCCTTCAAAATGACTTTACAAGTATTTACGTCAAAATGTCATCCTACAATAGTTTTATAATGATTTATAGTGAAATTTTCACTTTTAAATCGCAAAACAATGTCGCCGGAATTTTCATGAAAGTGATAAAAATGGCTTTGGAAAACTAGTCGTAAATGGTGTACGTCGAACGTTAGAGAACGAACTCGACGGTTTTGGAAAGTTTGTATCGAAATCTAGAAGTTTCGATTCAGGAGTTTTCGTCAAAAGGTCTCGAACATAGAGATAATAAGGGTTAAAGATAGTGATTTTGGCTAATTGTGGTGTAAAAGTGAGTTTCGCCAAGTTTGAACATCCAGAATAATTTATTACAACTCCGCTATACAAACGGCTTGTTGTTTTGAAAAATATGCTCGGTGATCTAAATTTTACTAGAAGATATTTTGTTCCAAAAGTTTCACAACCTTGATAAAAACGACCCTCAACATGGACGTTATACCACCGTAACACTTGTTATCGTAAAATAATATAGTTTTTCGTAAAATAATAGTTACTGCAAGTTTATGAAAACGTGCATATCTTTGTCGCTTTCAAATCCGCTTTCACGTATAATACGTCCTTAGCTTCGTATCAAGTAAACTAATATATTTTTGATAAGTCGAAATAATTTGTGAAGCTTAAGGCTCGTTTTTGACTCGCACAAGAAAAATATAGTATGCTGAAAATTCGAAAATTATATTTTTAAATCGTCAAACTTGTAAAATCCATAACTTCTTCGTTATAACTCCGTTTTATCCGCTCAAGCGCCACGGATTCGTTTTAAAGTATATTTTCTAAATATCAAGGCCAAAAGGTCGCGTACCTACTGTCGGTTTTTCCGAAAATCAAAACAAGGACAGAACACTTTATATACATATCGAAAATAGTTTTCATGGACAAAACCTATTCTAATCCCTTCAAATCAACTCCAAAGCTAATCTAATCCTACCATACACCTTCTTAGGGTGTCATGGGTTCCTAATCACCATCAAGACCAATGAATACCAAGGGGATAATTATAGGATGACCATAAATGTATATATATATACTCTAAAATCATGTAAAAATGGTATAAATCACATATGTCTTGCATGTTGCTCCAAAAATGAAAAGATACATATGAGATGATAAGAAAACATGAAAAATGATAGAAACATGCTTACAAGTGAATATGATGAGGTGCAAAGAATAAGGTTTAACTTAAACACTCTAGGTTTTTATTTCAAAACCTAAACAAGAGTGTATACTAGATTGTTTTAACACTTGAGCTTGCAAAATTGATGATCCCCTTTGAAAACCCTCTATGGCCGGTTGTGGAGTAGAAGAAGAAACCAAGAGAGAAAATGTTTTAACACTAGGTGAATAATTGTGATACTTGATTGAGAAAAATGAAAGTGTAAGAGTTAAGTAATGTACAATTATAAACAATCAAGAACCTTACCCCAATTAATGCCAACCTCTCCCAAGGGCCGGTTTTGGGGATATGTGTCCTCTAAATATCTTTTTTTTTTTTTTTTTTTTTTTTTTTTTTGTATAATGTAAGTATATTTTGTTAAAAAATGGATGTGTAAGGTAATGTGTAAATATTATTAACTTGTAGAGTAAATGGTACTTTTGGTGCAAGTAAATTTTTAATAGTTCAAAATGGAATGTGATGAGATAATAAAATTGTAAAAATACATTTCTTGTGAATTTTGAGTGATATAATAATTATCGTGAAGTTTTTAAGAAAACGTCGTAATAATATAAATTTAACGATTTATATACAAAATAAATTTAAGACACTAGGTAAACTCAAAATATAGTTTTATAAACTAAATGTAAGTACAAAATATATCGGATCATTTTGAAAGTAACGGATTAAATATTCAAAATAATAACTCACGCGATAACGTTTATTAAATATAAAAATTACGCGTTAAATGTGAAATGAAATGCCATGAATGAACTAATATGGTGCATATTTAATTTAAGAAATGACCGAATTTGAGAATTGTGACATTCTTCCCATGTCGGTGGAATCACGTCCCCGTGATTCGATTAACGATACTATGGTCCGAATCTCGACAAGAGTTCTAAAAGTTCATGCTCTACGAATGATCTAAATGATCATATCAATGCCCATGCGTCGGGTTCCCCATTCAACTAAGTGCGTGCCCGTGATTAGACCGGATAGGGTAAACTTGCCCAATATCGAACGTAGCTCTCAAAAGACCTTTAGGTAATCGATTCTAATTTAATCTCACAACTCATCAAACAAGAACTGTCATGAGATTAAACTAAACCGACTTGAGTAAACTTGTCTCTTAGCTTGATTTTCGCAACTCATCAAACAAGAACTGTCACTAGATCAAGCTAGGAAACAAGTTGTTAGAAAGATAGGATTCAACATCCTTGAATGAAGTATTTTGAAAGATTCGCTCGATATTGGATTTGCTTACACAATCAAATCAAATCAACAAAATATATAACAACTAAGGTCGATATCAATAGGTCTCAAATTAATCAATGTCGTGAACGAGGTAAGAATCGGAAGGAAGCTATGCACTCAAAATCATGTTGCGTGAAATAAAGTGGTTGATCAAAGGAATGTACCCGTTACGCGTTGCGGGCTTCCTCGGTGCCGGATAGAATGCTCGACCACGTGCGGGAGGAATTTCAATGTTCGATCTTGTGGGCCTTCTATTGCCAACGCCGGTTTGGACGATTACCTCCTTGATTGGGAGTTCTTTTCAACTTTGGACGGTATTGCGAAGGTGATCTAGACTTCCACACTGTAATATGCTTTTCTCATCCCTTGATTTCCGCTTCGATTGAGCAATTTTTCGTGAAGTGGCCCGTCATCCACATTTGCCGCACTCGCGCCTCCTAAGTGATGATAATTACATCGAGTGCACAAAGGATGTGGACTGCATATCCTTTGCGCCCCGGTGGTCGCCCATAGTTACGGGTTATTCACGCCTCTTGTTTTGCCGATTCGTCTCGGTTTCCGGTGATCCTCCTGCCGCTTTCGTCCATTGTCGTTTGCTTTTGCTAGTTCTCCGCACTGATCACATCATTTGTCAAGCGACACGCCATACTCACGGCTTGCAGAGTGGTTGGTTTCGACGAAGTGACATCCTCCTAATTTCGGTATCAATCCCCATATATATCGGTCAATCAACTTCTACGGTGGAAACCATGTGAGGAACCATCCTAGTTAACTCGTGGAACCGGATCGTGTACTTGTCGATCTCTACCCTACCATCAGTGGTTCCAAAATTCTTCTTCCGCCAGACTTCATCTTTTGCAGACTCATCGGTTAGTAGTTTCTTGAATGCTTCCCAAGATAATGCATTTGCGACCCCTCTTCCTCGATCCAGTAGTTGGTTGTTCCACCGTGTCAATGCTCGACCACGTAGTAGACCAACAGAGAACTCAACCTTGTTTCCTTGAAAGACATTTCGTGATACTAAGCTTCGACTCAACATTCTCGAACCGAGTTAGCGATCCAATGGCACCTCGCACCATGAAATTCCATTGGCTTACATGTCATGAAAGTTTTGTAGTCGCATCCTTGACCGCGTTTGAAGTACCTTCTCCGTTGTTGGTTCGTCTAGCATCGAGATGTGTTATAATTTGGGTGAGCGATCCGCTATTCGATCGCGTTGTTGTTTGGATCGTCATTGTTGTTTGGGTTGCCATTGTTGTTACCTCGAACGTGTGTTTCTTGCAGCCATGATCCTGCGGAGGACCAAAACATCGGGTTGAGTAAACGACATTCTAACGAAGTCGGATGAGGTGCGAACGGTGGTAATGTGTTATAGTGATCGAAACATGGCGAGAACAGAGACATGCTATGTCTAACAAGTCGAAAGATGGAAAAGAGAAGATATGAACAAGGTGCGGTAATGTAGACGTGAACGTAAAACATGCTATGCATACCCACCCGACCAATGCAACTTCGGTGACCGGACTCAAAAGACTCGACTAAACATGATTTAAAACTACTACTTTATCATTGCATGGTTCTTCATAAATTAGACATAGTTGATCGGGCTATGTATAATTTATGATTAACGATGCAACGATAGGACTAGATGACTCGGATGATGTTCAATATTTAATAAAAAAATTCGGTTATAGTTGTGATTTTTATTTTTGAAAATCGGCATTCTCTATAACCTTTGGCTCGATACCAACTGTCACACCTCATGGAGGCGGAAACACGAGGTGTAACGGAGGAACATAAGCACAAGATAATAGAACATACCAACATTAATATTAAAAGAAATATTACACCATTACAATACAGTTTAGCGACATCGCGAATATATTACAAAGCTTAGATTCCAAAATATTATATTTTAAACATAATGATTTATATTGACAAGTGAAAGCTTCGTTATGCAAGACTTGGTAGAAAAAGCTTACTAACGATCACCTGAAATGCATGAGAGAAAAACGGGTCAACTATGAAAATAGTTGGTGAGTAAACACGCTTAGCAAAAATAAGAAAACTCGTAAGAAATATTCAAAGCTTTCGATCAACGAAAATGGTCCACAAAGCAAAGGCATCGTAAATCCACTCAGTTCCAAGTTCCGCCCATACAAAACTTGCAACCTGTGTATTCACAACCCATTGCACAAAAGATAGCGTGTCTAATAGTCAAGTATAAGTTACCATAATAATACACAATATTGCACCACGATATAATAATTCGGGGATGCTCCGATCATGGGAGACTTTGCCTTTGCTCCAACAAGGAGACTCTTTTGTCACTCACCACCTAGGCGAGAATTATGAGAACGCCCACCAATAAGGCGAGACTTTGCACACTCCAATCGATAAGGCGAGATTTATTGAGAACGCTCCACCAATAAGGCGAGACTTTGCACACTCCACCGATAAGGCGAGATTTATTGAGAACGCTCCACCAATAAGGCGAGACTTTATAGTGATGCTCGAACATGGGAGACTTTATAGTGATGTCTCGAACATGGGAGACTTTATAGTGATGCTCGAGCAGGAGACTTTAGGTCAAGGTCATAACATGTACGGTTCAATAAGTTCAAGTAAGGCATTATTTCATAATTAAGTTCAAAGATTTGTTTCAAGTTCATAAGATCTAGTCAAAAGAGTTTACAAAAGTAAGATTCAATTTAATTCAAGTATGATTCATGCATTCAGCCCCAAAATATAGTAAAACGGTAAAAAGGGGATGTGATTACTCACTTGGTAAAATGAGGCGATGACAAAAGTGAGTACACCGAGATGTAGTGTGATACTTTAACCTTGACCTATTGTGAAAGATATGATGCGTAATGAGTTGCAATGTAATGTTATGCATGCATTTCGTATGTTATTTATACCATTAGCGAGTTTTGAAAATATTACTAATCGTCGAAAAATACTCTTTTGACGCCTAGACCCTTCAAAATGACTTTACAAGTATTTACGCCAAAATGTCATCCTACAATAGTTTTATAATGATTTATAGTGAAATTTTCACTTTTAAATCGCAAAACAATGTCGTCGGAATTTTCATGAAAGTGATAAAAATGGCTTTGGAAAACTAGTCGTAAAATGGTGTACGTCGAACGTTAGAGAACGAACTCGACGGTTTTGGAAAGTTTGTATCGAAATCTAGAAGTTTCAGTTCAGGAGTTTTCGTCAAAAAGGTCTCGAACATAGAGATAATAAGGGTTAAAGATAGTGATTTTGGCTAATTGTGGTGTAAAAAGTGAGTTTCGGCCAAGTTTGAACATCCAGAATAATTTATTACAACTCCGCTATACAAACGGCTTGTTGTTTTGAAAAATATGCTCGGTGATCTAAATTTTACTAGAAGACATTTTGTTCCAAAAGTTTCACAACCTTGATAAAACAGCCCTCAACATGGACGTTGCATTTCACCGTAACACTTGTATCGTAAAATAATATAGTTTTTCGAAAATAATAGTTACGGCAAGTTTATGAAAACGTGCATATCTTTGTCGTTTCAAATCCGTTTTCTCGATAATACGTCCTTAGCTTCGTGTCAAGTAAACTAATATATTTTTGATAAGTCGAAATAATTTGTGAAGCTTAAGGCTCGTTTTGACTCGTACAAGAAAAATATAGTATGCTGAAAATTTAAAATTATATTTTTCGTCGTCAAACTTGTAAAATCCATAACTTCTTCGTTATAACTCCGCTTTTATCCGCTCAAGCCGCCACGGATTCGTTTTAAAGTATATTTTCTAAATATCAAGGCCAAAAGGTCGTGCCTACTGTCGGTTTTTCCAGAAAATCAAAACAAGGACAGAACACTTTATATACATATCGAAAATAGTTTTTCATGGACAAAACCTATTCTAATCCCTTCAAATCAACTCCAAAGCTAATCTAATCCTACCATACACCTTCTTAGGGTGTCATGGGTTCCTAATCACCATCAAGACCAATGAATACCAAGAGGATAATTATAGGATGACCATAAATGTATATATATATACTCTAAAATCATGTAAAATGGTATAAATCACATATGTCTTGCATGTTGCTCCAAAATGAAAAGATACATATGAGATGATAAGAAAACATGAAAATGATAGAAACATGCTTACAAGTGAATATGATGAGGTGCAAAGAATAAGGTTTAACTTAAACACTCTAGGTTTTATTTCAAAACCTAAACAAGAGTGTATACTAGATTTTTAACACTTGAGCTTGCAAAATTGATGATCCCTTTGAAAACCCTCTATGGCGGTTGTGGAGTAGAAGAAGAAACCAAGAGAGAAAATGTTTTAACACTAGGTGAATAATTGTGATACTTGATTGAGAAAATGAAAGTGTAAGAGTTAAGTAATGTACAATTATAAACAATCAAGAACCTTACCCCAATTAATGCCAACCCTCCCCAGGGCGGTTTTGGGGATATGTGTCCTCTAAATATCTTTTTTTTTTTTTTTTTTTTTTTTTTGTATAATGTAAGTATATTTTGTTAAAAAAATGGATGTGTAAGGTAATGTGTAAATATTATTAACTTGTAGAGTAAATGGTACTTTTGGTGCAAGTAAATTTTAATAGTTCAAAATGGAATGTGATGAGATAATAAAATTGTAAAAATACATTTCTTGTGAATTTTGAGTGATATAATAATTATCGTGAAGTTTTTAAGAAAAACGCCGTAATAATATAAATTTAACGATTTATATACAAAATAAATTTAAGACACTAGGTAAACTCAAAATATAGTTTTATAAACTAAATGTAAGTACAAAAATATGTCGGGATCATTTTGAAAGTAACGGATTAAATATTCAAAATAATAACTCACGCGATAACGTTTATTAAATATAAAATTACGCGTTAAATGTGAAATGAAATGCCATGAATGAACTAATATGGTGCATATTTAATTTAAGAAATGACCGGAATTTGAGAATTGTGACATCAATGGAATGCAGCTGGGCATGAATTTCATCGAGAATACAAAGTTCTTGACACCCCTAGAGCCGTCATCTTCACCGACAGATATGGATCGCGTATGCTTATGCGTCTATGTGAACTCTACAAGTTTAGTGATGGTACGCTCAAATTAGTCGAAGAAGAACTTGACACCAGAGTGAAAGAAGCCAAACTTGATATGAGATCTTGGGTTAAAACTACTTTACGGGTGATGATGACGTGAAGAGATGTGAACATTTCATTGCCGCAATCGATTTAAGACTCAAGACACGAAGGATCTTCCGCAGTCTTGAAAGCTTTGTTGGTGGAAGGCTCGTGATGGTCACTACAAACTTCTTCGAGAACTGAATGAAGAATTCTTGAATACCGCTTATGTTTTGTTAACTTTGTGTAATATGTGGTGTAATAAATATGAACAAGCGTAATACATGTAATAGTGCTAGGATTTGTACTATGGTTTCCCCTTGTAAAAGGGGGAAACATCGATGTTGTCCATTTTGATCATATAAAATCGGACACATTTTCTCCTACAAATATTTTACCTCATACACATTTAAATCACTTGAGATCCAAAATCTCAAAGGATTTAAGATTTTGATCTGGGAGAAATGTGATATAAATATGAAAGATGTTAAAAGATAAGATGACCAATTTTGTGCAAACTTCTCTCTTATATGTGCTAAACAATTTTCGAATCTCGAAGCATATTTTAAGGGGAGAACTCTCTTTGCAAATTCAAGTCATCGTGGTACCCAACACTTAAATCTTTGCAAAATTCAACTTTAAATGTTTTTAAGGTACCTTGATCATATGGCTTCTAATCCTTTGATGATAAAGGGTTCCCTCTAGTATGTGCAAAATCTTTTCAAACCTCGAGGCACATATTGAGGGGAGCAAATTTATGGAAACCTCATCCTTCCGAAATGCTATACCTACTTGATTTGATGTGGAAGTGATGTTGATATCTTTAGAAAATGGTAATCAAAGAAGTTAATTCTTTCTCTTGCCTCCGTGTGCAAAACATTTTCAAATACTTGATGCACATGTTGAGGGGAGTTCTCGTTCTAAAAATATCAAAACAATTCAGTACAAAATGCTTTGATAATATATCACAAGTATCCAAGTGTTTTTCAAATGGTTTTCAATTGGATCCAATGGCGGTGAACAATACCAAATAGACCGACCAACTTTACTTCATGTACGGTGATATAAGGATGATAAGGTTAGGTATGTGTTCCCATGATCCGCGAACCGGAGGGATCTACCGAGGACAATCCACTAGTTAGTGTAGAAGTCCTTAGGTATGATGATAAAAGGAGAAAAATGAGATATGGGAAGTGCGGACTAAGACCGAGCTAGTCTTGGAATAAACCCAACAAGGTTCTAGCTATGAAGTCTCGGTAAGCAATCAAGGGTTGAAGAATTAAAAGAATTGAATGAGAAAGGGTGAAAACAAATAGCCCTCCATGTATTCAACCTTAGGGCGTAAACCGGTTCACTTCATATGCTACTAATGGTAACATCGGTATTGAAGACAAGGCGTCATGGACCCGGTGACGACCGCACTTCAACTTTCCAAACCACTCAAGTTCCTCTTAAAGGGCTTGTTTCACTCTCACGGGAACCGACATTAACTATCGACTTTCTCTTAGAGATTGTTGATATTGAAGGAGACCCTCTCCCTAGTCTCCGTTATAGGATCCAAATATGCACAAATTGAGTCTAGAGCCACGAGATCATCAATAAATCTCATTAGGACACCTTTCAATAAAGACTCTGTTTCACACAATGTGGAAAGAGAAATTATATCTTGAGTCCTCGCATTATCCTTGTGGTATTGCCGTAACATCCGAGTAATATGTATACATATTCACAATGAAGATGGAAAGCCTTCGAGCCAACATCAAACAAGCTCTCGGTAGGTGGCATGGAGATCTATTATATAGATCAACCATGTGACAACCGAACAGAAACAATGGGCGATTCAATCTCTTGAATCAATCACGTTCAGTTATGGATTGACGGATACCTTTGAAAACCGGTCTTTGTGCTTAAAACTCTTTTCTTTAGCACATCGATTGTGTACTCATTTTTTCAAACCAAAGGTATTTTTATGATTGATAATTGATTTTCAATAAAACCTTCGTTGTATTGCAAAACAATTTCTATTGAAAGCAATACACGATTGTTTTCAAATCTCTTTTCATCAATCGGTGGACTTAAAATTACCGTTCACTCAATTCGTGTTGTCTTCTTTGAGATGTTCGGTTTGAGAACAATTAGAACACCGCGAAACCCGTCAAGGAAATTCTTGAATTATACACGATCACAGCGATACTTGTCTCGATCAACGGGAACCGGTGGGCGTGTACTCAATTCAACGAAGTGATCAAAGACACTTTCGTGCGATTTATTGCTAACTGTTGTATGCGTGTACACCGACGCTTGGTGATCGAATGAAGCGGTCAATCCATAGCCGCATGCTCACTTAACACATTCATCTCAAAAGAAATCATGATTAGTGCATCAATGACTCGATATTTTCACACCAAGCTTCGCTACCGCCGCCAATATCATGAATCAACTAAAGCTTCCGCTACTCGATGAGAAGATATCATGATCCGAATGTGAGCATGTAGGTCCTTAAGTCACAACACCACAAAGGATGCCTCGAGATTGATGATTCCGATGATCTCAAAAGATGGCTCCTTATTATTATCTCATGGATCATTAATGACCTCCACTTAAAGTACAAATCATGCAGACTTTGAAGTTGCGCCACTTTTGCACAAAGTTTGCAATGTTGAAGTTGTTCTATCTACGAGCTCAAGAACAAAGTCAAGACTAGAATTCTAGGATTTGAAATGTAAAATATGGGGTGACCTCCTTGGGGAGATTGTTAGGAATTAGAAAATTCCGGTGTTGAAAGAGTCGGTCACCCCAAGTATTATCTAGCATAAGTTAGCTCGTAGACTAATCGTTAGTTACTTATTTAGGTTGTTATGTAGTTAGTCAAGAGCGTAATATAGTTTAGTGCAACACCGTGGAGGAAGGTCGGGTCTTTACCCAATGTATCCCCGATCCACAGGCCGTCGAGGTCGTTTAGTTTGTAACCTATAAATACCCTCTACCTTGCAAGGTAGAGGTTGGATGTTCTTTGGTAATCTAATATTCCACAAGTTTCTCTCACTAGAATGTCCCACTCTTTCTCTCTAAAACCATCTATGTGCTCATTGTGTTAATGTTATGATGTGATGTGAAAGTTATATCTTACAAGTCTAGATGTGTCATTGTTAATCCTAACACAATTAACTTATGTGATGAAGACATGTTAGCAAATAAGCCGACGCATCCCACCAAAGAATCAGTAACAATAAACATGGGCAACTAACCTTTAATTCTAAAACAATAAGTGGAAGAATTAAATCATCATACATAATAAATACCCGCATCCGTAAATATTTCCTAATCAACAAAGTGTAACCCTAGGAAATCGAAGCATGCTATTATCGAAACACTCTGCACAATAAAAGTAAACCATAAGCAACCTGTTTGAGAAACCGGAAAATCATAAATCAATTCATATAACCCTAAAAATTTTATTATGATTCAAATATAAAAGCGTAAAATCATAAATCAATTCATATAACCCTAAAATTTTATTATGATTCAAATATTGATTCATACATCAATCTAAAAGCCAAACCCAATCGACGGTGAATCACTTACCTCACATATCAATCAAATAGACCCAATCGTTTGCAAGAGAGAAAAGACAGAGAAACCGTGGACCCAAAACCTTTGAGAGAGAGAGAGAGAGAGAGATAGAAACCGCGAGACGGATAAACAACAACAAATAGCAAGAAACTGCAACAGGCGGCGTTGATACAAAAACCCAAAGCGTGACAAACCCTAAAGCAGGAGGTGGGTTAACCATGAGGTAGAAAGCATCATACATTCTATCGTTGATCATCTCGGATCGAGCGGACATGAATAAACCACGAAGATATAAGCAAGAGATCGGACGGATATAAGTGTCGGACCTAAAGTGGGTGGCGGTCGGGCAATTGCTGATTGTACTTTAAGGAAATTATTAAAGTTAGACAATATATACTGAAATATATGATGAAAGACATACATTACTAACAAAAAAAAGATTTACAAATTTAAAAATTCTTAAATTTTTATTTAAAAAAGGCTTTGATAATTTTTTTTCTTTTTTTATTTTTATTTTTATATTATCTCTCTCTAGTACAAATTTAACATAATTAATACTCCGTAACATGTATGGAAATCTATTTAAGGGTTGGTTTATAACCTCTCAATAGTAGAGTGAAAACACGGACTGTTGACTAATCTCTTCCGAAAAAAATGTTGTTAGTTCGTTGTAGTTATTTTATTTTATACTTACTGTTCGTATTTCGAGTGTCTGTCTAATCTCGTGGTGATAACTGGGTGGATAGTCTATAACAGTCAACAAATCGTTACTTGGAATCGTGATGGGGGTTAGCTTGACCTTACTGAGAGTGATCACTTTGTGTTGTCTCGTGTTAACATAAGTTCATTTAACACTTTTATGTCATTATACTAGATGGACGCACATTCATTTAAGGTTATGAACTCGAACTTTCATAAACGAAACTCACCCATTGGCAAGACCAGCATGTTGTTGCTCACTGGTCTAATAATTATGTACGCGCTAGACTTCTCATGTCATTAATTTTGCCCGAGATTCATGAATATGAAGAAACATTTTTCAACATCAGTGAGGACTTTTTTAAAGTGATACACTCAAACACATATTCAGGCCCCCACCACATGAAAGGATGTCCACCATTCTTATTTCTTAGTGACAATTCACAAAGGCTGTGAACATTAGTCAAAAACTGATCGTAATTGCTCTCTCCTGGTTATGCTTTGTTTTCATTGATATGGTGCTTCTGTGACACATGCTGTGTACTTTTTACTGCCTATTATTATTTACGGGTTATACTCTATCATTTTTTTTTCAAGTAGAACAAAAACATCCGTGAAAGTTTCACGTATATGTAACGTAATGCCCACTTTAGTTTAGCTTGGAGCGTTAGCATGCTAATAATTTTTTTTTATGTCTACATCCAAATAATTTCAGCGTGTTAGGCTGTTAGCGCTTGGAACACTATTGCATGAACAAATTATTAGTGTCATGCCCAGCTAACAATCAGTTTTTGTTCATGATAAGTATTGGTTTTGCACAATTATAACATGCTTCCAATTAAGTTCCAAAGAAGGCCAAACACTCGCCCAATATCTACAGACGTGTTTACATCACTAATTCTAAAAAAACAGGTTTCATAAATGTTTATCCTTTTAGGTGGGTCATCAAAACCATCTAAAATTTGCCTTGTTTAAGAGGTTTCGTTCTCGGATTCCCATCCTTCCAATAATGTGACATACTGACATGACATGTTTGGATCAAGCGTTTTAAAATAAAGCAATTGATCGAATAAATGATAGATGATGTTTGGTTTATCAGTATGAGTTATAAATCCAGGAATCTTAGCCTCAAAATTAGGTAGTCCAAATATGTCACTTGCATAGGAAAGTGTTTAAACGGTAGGCAGTGCAGGCACAAACAACAATTAACTAATCTACAGTACTTTAATTCATAACCAAACCTTCCTTAGTCATTTCAGCATAATACGGCTATACTAATTTCCCATTGGTAATTATACGATTTGTGGCATGCGTTGTTCTTCGGGGTAGAAAATATATTCCCAGTTGGTCATTTCCATCTCTCACTACTATCAAACGCATATATACCCGTATAGTAATGGTTCTTGACTGTATACACTAAACAAAACACATTCTTTTTGCTGTGGAGCAAGGATTGGCAAAAGGGTAGGGTTGTCTTTTGACATAGATGGCTGTCTACTTGTCTGTATAACATGCATTATAATGCATCCATGATGATGATTGTAGCAAAAGTAGGCAAAAGAGATGATGTATCATCATGAAAAAAACACACATACACAATTATTCTCATTCCCTTCAACTTGGTCATTCCACATTTCTTGATGGATGAATGGAGGGGGAGACATGATACATTAATCCCCTACCCTCACCCTCCTATTTTTAGCTACACTTTGCCTGTAGGACCATGGAGACAATGAACAGACTTATAGAACTTAAGATATGGTCCCCATGTCTTGTGATGTAACTGTTAGTATTGGGAAAAATAATGGACTTTTAAGACCATAGTATTGGCTGTTGGCACACTATATTGGCCTTTGTTTCCTTATCATTATCTTTAAACAACCATTGCATGTATTTGTCCCCCACATTGCTTGTCCATAAAGCCCAAAATAAACTATGAAACACAATTCAGGAAACTTCGTGTTCTCAACCTACAATTGTGATAATTGACGTTCTATGGGTCTACTCTCAACCATTATTTATCAACGACTTATATTATGGACTTATAGTATCCATATTTTCGATGTTTATATGACAGCAACTCGTGCAACTATGCAAGTAATGCCAATGATGCAACACTCGTCAAGTATGTCTATTTGTAACATTAATTTTCAAATTCTACAAGACTGTTATAATTGTAACGTTTATAAGAGAACTCTATTGTTTTGAAACCATCATGAAAAGATCTCATCACATTTTTACCAAAACCATATAATTTTATTAAAATTGGTAACAGATGAGGTTCTCTTGTTAAAGTTATCGGTGAAGCACAAAAGTCTTAGGCTCAAACATACACGCCACGGCTTATTCAAGTTACTCATGTAACCATTTCTGACTATTTCCTTAGCCACCTCAAAACAAAGTATCTTGTGAGGAAAATATCATCCTATTGGGTTTTATAAATAACATAAAAAAAAAAAAACAATAAATAAATTAAAGTCATATGAGTTAAATGATGTTTTCTAAAAGAAGATAGTGATAAAAGTAGTGCATGAGTGGTTAACCTGTTGTTCGCTCCGGTCATGGTCCCACAGGCTGGCTCAACAAGAGACATAAAAGATCGGCTAAAGAGCTCACCTCAAGCGTAATTAACACAACCACTAATCACTCTCATTACTTTTAATTATACATTTCCCCTCTTGTTTGTCCTTAATTAGGGACACTAAACATCCTTAGAATTCATGTAATATTTTTAGGAGACACAATCTAGTCTAAGCTAGATATCTAAATAATGACACTTTCTTCTTTTTTTTGGAATCAGGAAAGTCAATTCAATTACTTTTTGATTTTACATTATTTATTTCATCTTGTCAAGTTTTTCCACTTTAGGATTATACACATGTATATCCTATACAACTCATAATTTCTAGTCCATAATCAATTTCTTTTGGATCTGGATCAACCTACCTTTCTTCTTTTCTCGACAATTGACTTGAATAACATTGTTAAATTTTATTAGTCTAAAGTTTATGGGTCACATCAATTAGCCAGTTAAGCCTTGTGACATTATCTGGTGTTTTGGATTGCTGTTTTTATTGGGTTAATGGTTAAAAAAATCGTGACTTTCACGTTTCTTATCACAATAAATTTTTTCCTATTAAAACAAAAAACTTTCTTAATTACCCTATTGTAACAAAATTTGCCACGTGGCACCCTTTAATCTATCCTTTACCCGATTTAATCATATATACACGTTCAAAAATGGTGGGGGCTTTTGCCAACTTACGAAACTATTAAACCTAAATAAAAAATTAAATAAAACGTTTATGTCCATGTTGACACCACGACCACCAACAAAAAACACACCTCCTCCACCGCCAACGACTTCCCATCCTCGCCTCAATTATCAGCAGACCACCGGTGACATCCCCATTATGCCACCAACACCGCCAACTAGTCAACCTATTCCATCGCCTCCAACTGGAAGTCACCCATCTCCACCTGGAAGCCACGAATCTCCACCAGGAAGTCACCAGTCTCCTCCACACGGAAGCCAATCACCACCATCTGGGAGTCACCAATCGCCACCAGGAAGTCATCAATCTCCACCTTATGGAGGCTACCAATCACCACCACCTGGTAGCCACCAATCTCCACCACACGGAAGCTATCAACCACCACCTGGAGGCTACCAGTCACCACCACCCGGTAGTTACCAATCGCCTCCACCTGGTAGCCATCAATCACCACCACATGGAAGCCACCACGCCTTCCCACGGTAGCCATCAATCCCTCCACATGGAAGCCACCGTCACCTCCCACGGTAGCCACAAATCGCCACCTCCTCCAACACGGATCTTCACCAAAACCCATTACTCACCACCACCACCTCAACATGGACATACTATTGCTCCCGCTCCATCACCAAGCCAATGACTTTTTATCTTTAATTTAATTTTTTATTTAGGTTTAATAGTTTGTAAGTTGGCAAAAAGGTCCCCATAATTTTTAAACGTGTATATATGATTAAATCGGGTAAAGGATAGATTAAGGGTGCCACGTGGCAAATTTTGTTACAATAGGGGTAATTAAGAAAGTTTTTGTTTTAATAGGAAAAAAAAGTTTATTGTCACAATAAGAAAATGTGGAAAGCTCATGATTTTTTCGACCATTAACCCTTTTTATTTGTGCTTCATTAAACAGTAAGCACTTAAAATTTGTACGCGAATAAGTAATTCAAGAACCAATGTTTAGATTTGGTTATGCTATAAAACTTTATTTAAAAGTTAACTTATGTAAAATATAAGAATTGACGATATCTTATTATCCTATAATACATTTAGCCTTTTTTAAGGCATTTAATGCACTAACTAATAAAATTTAACAATATATAAAGTATAAAAGCTAAATATACAACTAAATTAAACACAATTTTTAACATTAAATATCTCAAAACTTAATTTCATCAATACAAATATTTATGTAATGTTTACAATTCATTAATGCATAGTTAGTATGTATTCTTAGAAACACTCATTTAATGACAAATACATGTATTAAAATATACTAGCAGGTATCCATCCGTTGTAGCGGGTTGAAATAAAATTTTCCGTGAATCATGATTTTAATTTATTATATTTTTTGATGATAAATTCTTATATCAAAATTTCGTTTACCGTGCCGTTGAAGACTCGAGCCATTCGCCTTGCTATTTGGCAATATCCGTTCGAACTCGAGCCCGTTTTACCGCATCGATTCGAGCTTAAGCCCATTTTGCCCGTTGACCGTTCGGGCTTGAATATCTGTATAATGTGCTTTATTATTTGTATTAGTGACATTTAATACGGGGTTCCCGTGTTGCGGCGGATACCACGAAATAAAATTTTCCGATGAATCATGTATTTTAGTTTATTACGTTCTTTTGTAAATAAATTCTGATTTCAATAATTTCGTTTAGCTCGTGCCGTTCGAGCTCGAGCCGTTGGCCGTGCCTACTCGGGCTCGACCGTTGGCCCGTGCGTTTGGATCGTGCAGATTCGGACTCGGGGCCATTTGAACCTAGGGTGGCAATTGGGTCGGGTTCGGTTGGCGGGTTTGGGTTGTCGGGTTGGCGGGTCGAAAATCCCAACCAAACTTTCATTTAAATCATCGGTCATTATGTCAACCCGACTGTTTAGACACAACCGAACCTAATCCATTTAACCCGTATATATACTTGGGTTGGCGGGTTAACTAGGTTACATGGGTTGAATATATTAAGCGGGTTGAATCGGTTAAGCGGGTTTCGGGTTGACACGTTTAACCCTTTTATATCTGTTTGGCACATTACGAGTTAAGCGGTTGTCGGGTTCGGCCGTTAAACATTTATCCCATAATAAAATATAAATAATTTTGAGTTTATGAAAAAATCTTAAGCAGTTGGCGGGGTCGTAACATTTTATTCGGAACCCAACACGGCTGTTAATAAGCAGGTTAGATAGGTCGGCCAAACGGACCGGAATCTATTTAGCACAACCCAACCTATTAATTTTCGTGGTCGGTTTGGTCGGGTTTCGTGTCGGGTCGAAATTGCCACCTATTTGACCGCTGCCTTCGTTGAGGGAATATTTGTATAATGTTCTTTATTATTTGTATTAGTGACATTTAATGCGGGAATTATGTTTAAGTTGGTTGTACAATATGCTTGATAATTTGTATTTGTTGTGTAATGGGTGTTTTAATAAGCTGCATTAATTGTATTTATTGATCAATTAATTAATTAACTACATTAAATATTTTGACCACATTAATAGTGCTTTGTATTTTGTACATTAAGCTTTAAAACTTGTAAGTCTTAAAATTAAGATTGATGAGAAAGATCATTAATAGTGCATTATGTATTGTACAATAGGGTTTGTATTTTGTAAGTCTTAATTTTAAGGCCACGAGGAGAGTGATTCATTCCTATTATAAGTAGTCTAAGCGAGTATGCACAGCGATCTGTGTGGTAGTCTGTGACTAAATTCGTGAACAAATGTTTTTTTTTTTTCTTTGGATTGATTTATGTATTAAGTTTAATTAGATTGTACATTGTGGTTAAATAGTTGTATATTTTGGTTAATGGGTGAATTAAATTGTGTATTAATTGTATGTGTTGAATAGTGTTTTTTGTTTTATTTGTGCTTCAACTACTTGTAAATTATGTTTTTCACATGTATTTTTGAATGAAGAGGTGCTTTTAATAGTGTATTAATTGTAATATATGAGTAGTGTGTTTTAGTTTTATATTTGCTTTAAATACTTGTAAATAATGCTTTTAATATTGTATTTGCTTAAAATTTTATATAGGAAATCTTAAAATAATTAATATGAGAGAAGTCGTTCCTCTATTATAAATAATATAGATAGATATAGACAATACAAGTCGCAAGTCGCTAATTAATAAGATTTTAAAAACCTCATTTCAATGAAAATACAATTAAAAAAACACATTATACAAACCAAACAAGCTACTAAACAAAAAACAAACAAATAAAATAATACAAACAAAGCAAAGTTTCACAAAGCTTTTATCATTACTTATAGTCCCAAACAAACAAACTAATTAGTAAATCTATTGCAAAAAAGGTAAAAATTAAATAAATAATTAATCGAAAAATTAAATTACAAAGACTTCATGATGGATCGTATGAAAACAGTAACTTAAAATGACATATGACATAATGTCTTCCTTTACTCCATTCATACATAGCTCACCAAACCTATGATGTTCATTTGTGTCTTCGTCTATTAGGCACCTTAGTAGCAAAAGTTTGATGGCAAGATTCTTGAATGCTTCATCAAAATGACATTTCCTTCTGGTGTAATTGTAGGTTGTCATATCTGCTATCACAATGGTCAACTGTGTGTCGTAGGTAGTATAGTAAATTTAGAATTCTAAACTTCAAGTTTGTTAAATGAAATCCTTAACAATAAAGTAATAAAACAGCTATAAATTAAATATTCGATAAATTAATAATTTTCATTAAATTAATTATTTGTCCAGTGATTAGTACAAATTTGAACTCCAATCAACAAAATAATATGATAATAATTTTTGGGTTATAGTGCACGAAAAATAAAGTTTACAAAAAATTGTCCTAAGGTAATATAGTTTCATTTTGTTCATTAGGTTACTAAACTTTCAAAATAACTATGAGACCGAGTAATTGGATGTATTTTTTGATAAGTTCAACTCCAAAATTATAATAACCTATTCACTTTTATAAGTTCAAGTGAAAAAAAGTCTCAAAGTTCGAAACTATGAACAAAATGAAACTAATTACCTTAGGACAAATTTTTGTAAACTTTAGTAACTTTTGTGTACTTAACAATTTTTAAAAACTCCATTATATATATTTGTTCAAACAAAACTATAAATTAATAATTACTAAAAATCCACAATTTCTTCAATATCATTTATTAGTATGCATTTATTATTTTCTTCAAGGACTTGATTTTATAAAATGTTAATTATAACTTATTTTCTACTTTGATTTCCATCTCTAACTAGTATACATTAGACTAAAATACACCGTTGGTCCTAAACTTGCCGTCCGAACTTCGTTGGGACAAACACAGGCATTATCATCGCCACGGTCCAAAACTTGGGTTTTAATGCTAACTAGTCCTCGACAAAGTCAATGTCGATTTTGTTTTGTAGTCAAGGGTATTTTAGTCCATACACATTTATACTTTGATAACACATTTATATTTTAGCCTTCATCTTTATTTGTTGTCGTCAACATCATCCTCGCCATCATCTCCCCAAGATAACATCTCTTGCGGGTTTTGGTTCGGTCATTAACAAACTCAAGATAACATCATCCTCGCCATCATCTCCCAATTACAAAACGCAACTATTCGGATCCGACGACACATAGGTGTTCACCTATTTCCCCTTTATTGTTTGCATATGGTAATAACACAACTATCGATTGGAATGTGTGTGCGTGATAATGGACATGACCATTGACATGGTTATCATGTGTATGCATGTTTTGATGGTTTTAGGAGTAAATGGGAGACATGTCAAACCTCTAGTTTAAGTTAGTTATTTTGTTTTGTCACAATTACCGATTTCGGTCGTTTCTCAAACTCAATATTCATCGTATTGGTTAATACATGGTTTGCGTTTCACGTTAAGCGATAAATTCTTATTAAAAAAAAAAAAAAAAAAAAAAAAAACGCTGTCGCATACGATCTTTTATTTTGAACAATTGATCCGACACTTCCCAAAACTTATCGTGATATATTTTTATACTCAAGTTAAGACCATAAAAATTATATTATTAGTTTCACCGGTGTTTTAAATTTATTTCGTATATAAATTGTTATATTTATATAAATCTGACGTTTTAAATAAATCTACTGCGATAATTATTATCTCACTCAATTTTTGTAAGAAATGTATTTTTATAATTTTATGACTTCAAAATGTTTTATTTTGACCGTTAAAATTATTTTTAGCTAACGCTACCCTAAATGCTTAAATAAATACACAAGTTACTAATAATTCTTAACTAACTACACTTCTATTTATACACACAAGTATCTAACTTAAACAAAATATATGTTGTCTTTTTTTTATATGTGTCGACCCTCAAGGGTGACTCACACTCATTTTATGCTAAAATATCTTGCATATATGATATTATACTCAAATTAAAACACAACTCAACACATAGTTTATTCATATCTCAAAGTGTAAAACAAAGTTCCTCTCTTCTTCCTCTTCATCTTAAGAGCCGCCATATAGGAGTTCAAGAAGAAGTTCATATTTTTAAAGTCAAGTAAATTAACAATCTAGACACACTCTTGATTAAGGTTGTGAAATAAAACCTTGGGTGTTTAGGATTAAACCTTTGTTCATAAACCTCATCAAGTTAACTAGTAAGCATCTCATATTCATTTTCATCTTTCATATTTATTTGTGTTCATTTTATCATGTTTGGGTAAAACATACAAGTTATATGATGTCTATACAACTTAAATTGTTTATAAGCTATATAAATTCATATATTTTTTGAGCGGCATATATAAATTCATATATTTATCCTACAATTACTCCTTGAAATATATCACTTTTGGTGATGCCTAGGAACCCATGACACCCTAAGAAGGTGTATGGTAGGATTTGAATAAGCTTGAGTTGTTTTGAATTGGTTAGAATAGGTTTCTTGTGAGAAAAACTCATTTCGACAACTATTATTAAGGGTCTGTCCATATTTTGAAAATCTGGAAAATCCGACAGTTGGTAAAATATTTTGGGCTAGATATTTAGAAAATACACTTTAAAACGAAACGTGGCCGCTTGAACGGATTAAAGCGGAGCTATAACGAAGAAGTTATGAATTTTCAAGTTGACGATGAAAACTAATTGTTTGAGAAAAATTGAGCATGCTGTCTCGACTTTTCACGAGTCAAAATGAGTCTTAAGCGTTATAAATTGTGTCGACTTATCAAAACATATTAGTATACTTTGATACGAATCTAAGGACATATAAAGCGTAGAAAAGCGGACTTGTAACGATTAAATTATACTCCTCCGTCTCAAATTTATTGTCGAGACAAAAACACAAAGTTTAATAAAAGTGGGCCACTACAATTTTAAACCACACAAATAGAATATTCCTCACAAAATTACCTTTTATTACTAAAAATGGAAGGTGGACAATCATTTGAGACAACCCAAAAGGAAATATGGATAACATTTGAGACGGAGGAAGTCGTTTTCACAAAGTGTCAGTAACTTTATTATATAAGAAAACTAATATATTTCTATTAGACACATACTACGACAACGAAGGACCATGTTGAGGGTCGTTTTAACATTGATGTAGAACTTCTTATAAAGTGATGTCTTCTAGTAAATGTAAGTTCGCCAAGCATATTTTTCAAAATGTCATTGTTTGTCAAGTGGAGTTGTAATGAATTAAATACGGTCATTTAAACTTTCTTTAAAACCACCCTTAAGCGATATTTGGACAAAAGTACCATACTTAACCTATATTTTCTCCGTGATCGAGACCTCTAGGATGAAAACTTAAATACTAAAACTTTGAGATAATGATACAAGCTTCCCAAACCGTTGAGTTCGTTTCCTAACACTCGATGTGCACCATTTTACGACTAGCTTTTCAAGGCCATTTAGTCACTCTCATGACTTGTCAAATTATATTGTTTTACGACGAAAATCTATGATTTCTCGATAAACCACTAAACGACTATCGTAGGAGGTTGATTCAACGTATATACTTGTAAAGTATTTTATAACATGAAGAGATGTCATAAACATATATTTCGACGATAAATTCTATTTTCAAAAGTGTACAAGTGGTATGGATATCATATGAGTTTGCATGCACGACATTGTTTCATGACTTATATTAGAGCATATCATTCATATTAGGTTGCGGATAGGGATCGCACCTCATTTGATATCTACTTTTGTCACCATAATCATTGCATCGGTGAGTTCGTAGCCCACTTTTACTCGTTTAATTGTTTTATAAACTCTTGGGAGATACATGCTCAACTACTTGCTTTTACTTTACGTCTATATGAACTTAAATATCTTTTGTTTCACTCTATGTGCGCGTAAGTAGATTATGTCCGAACTAAATTGATCACCATGTTATGAAAGCTATTAGTTGAAACACTTTCCTTGATTTTGAACCCTTCGACATGTATATTTGAGCTCTTTTTAATTGATTCGGACCCTTTAACATATAAGTGAACACTTTGGACTTGATTTGAACTTTTTGACATATAGTTGAACTCTTTTAACTTGTAAAGGACCCTTTTGATATATTTTAAACTTGTTTGACGTGATTTTGAACGCTTGACTATCTTGAACATTTGATATGTTTTGAGCTCTTGACCGTTACGAACTTTTGAACTCGGCTTAAATATTTGAACTTAACTTCTGAACTTTTGAACGGAACCCTTGAACTTAAATACGAACTTATGACTTGTTTGAACTTATTAAACCGGACGTGTAATGACCTTTACTATAAAGTCTCCCATGATTGAGCATCACTATAAAGTCTCCCATGATCAGAGCATCACTATAAAGTCTCCCATGTTCGGAGCATCACTATAAAGTCTCCCTTGTTCGGAGCAACCCAAAGCCTCCTAGGTCCCGGGCGGGCGTCTCACTATGTTACGGGCGTTCTCAATCTAAAGTCTCCCATGTTCGAGAAAGGTGCAAATTCTCCCATGTTCGGTGTTCTTAATTGTATATAATAGTTGTATAGCATTGTTAGTCTCCTATTAGTAGGTAGTATGGATAGCGCTATTAGAGGTCGGCAACCTCTCGTCCACTATGTTACGGGACGCATATTATTTATTCTAGGGGCTTTGCCTGGCATACATTATTATATACATGGTGCTATATGGTGAACTATTATGACAGCTTATACTTGACTATTTGATACGCTATATTTTGTGCAATGGGTTGTGAACACACAGGTTGCAAGTTTTGTATGGGCGGAACTTGGGCCGAGTGGATTTACAATGCCTTTGCTTTGTGAACTATTATGATAACGTGCACTTGACTTCTAGACATACTACTTTTGGCGTTGGTTGTGAACACACGGTTGCAAGTTTTGTATGGGCGGAACTTGGGCCGAGTGGTTTGCAATGCCTTTGCTTTGTGGACTATTCTAAATGACCAAAAACTTTGCCTTTGTTGCATGAGCAGCTCTTTAAAAGCTTTACTTGTTAACCAAACTCTATGAACTCACTCAACCATTGTGTTGACACTTTAGCATGTTTTATCTCGGTATTTAAGGCATTCACTTCATGGCATGCATGTGGACTTATCATAGTCGCGGTGTCGTGGCTGCCTCACCTACATTTTATGCATAACTATCGTTTGGTTGTAACAAACTTATTTTGGTATCTTGAAATCTATTGGGACCTATGTTTTGTAAACTCGATTATTTCTTGAATCAAACGATATTTTCAAACGACACTTTAGGTCGTTCGATATAATGTAACCGATGCTATGATCGTCATCCCCAGAATTCCTTTCATTGCAAAGCAGTAATTTGGGGTGTGACATTTTGGTTTATAAGTAATGCACCTTGCTTTTGAAAGGATATCTGCAGTGAGTATGTTCAAATTACATTAGACAAGCTTGAATGATGAGACCATGTTATTGTTTTTAATTAAGAATTCTTCTCAGTTGGAGTAGTTGCTTATTTTGTAAGTTTTTAATATTAGTTTTAAGTAAAACATCAAACTGTTTTGCTGTGTGAATACATTATTTTTCATAGACGCAACCCCTGTTTTAGACATACCAATGGTTGACTTCAACCACCATTCCACTGCAACAAGATTCCACAGCCATTGGATTTGAAGTGTAGACAGCCATAGGATATTCGATAACATTAAGTGCTTAGATGTTTGTCTGAAAAATGATTTGGTAAATAGTAAATAAGGAACCTTCAGAGTTACATATGAGGAAGCCATATATAGAGTGTCACCCTCATGTAACCATCGGTTTAACTATCTTTCTTGATTCTGCAAGAGAAAGTGACGCCGCTCTAGAGTACAGATTTTGTTCTCTTTATATTTTTTGAAGAGTTGTGTGTAGTCATAGTGAGATTCAGTGTGGTGTGGGAAATTTGGGTTGGATGATGATACAAGGTGGATAACGGTAGAGATCATTGTCCTCTTCTTTGATGATTATAGGTTTTGGAGTTAAAAGGCTGTTTGTGAACAAATTTTACTGTTTGATGTTTTTGTGCTTTTTAAGAACTGAGTAGCTCATTCTTGATTTGCTTTAGTTCTGTTTTGTTATAATTTTAATACGAGGTCAAAGAATGGTATTAGGTGGGTCAACTTGTATCTTTGGATTATGTGATGCCATCTATGTTGTTAAATTCATTCACATGTGGTATTGTAGGTGTTGGTTAAGTTGGTTTTATTGGTTTAATAGTTGGTGTTGGGAATTATACGTTTGAGTTGATAAGACAAAAAGAATGAAACAAGAGGGACTTAATACGACAAGAAGGAAACCTACAAAAAGATGGAAGGACTTGCTTGCAAAAGAAGTTTTATTTATTAGTCCTTAGTAGAGATTTGTAAACCCTAATCCTCTAGTATATAAAGAGGACATGGGGTGTAGGTTTAATATACATGTCTTCAAGATGTAGTCGACTTAAAGGTGTGTGTGTCCTAGGCGTATAGTCTTGTAAACGCCTGGGTTATTAGTTTAGTTAGTAGGCGTGTTCCTATAAACGTCTAAGTTTAGTTAGTGTTAGTGAATGAAAACCTTGTGTCAATAACAATTATGTTTTGATTTATCCGTCGCGTATTGTCATTGTTATTATTAAACCCTAAGGCTCATAAACGATCAAGAAAATATCTTCATCACGTTATTAGTTTCTATCAATTGGTATCGTGGGCTCTTTACCTAGGGATTCACAAGGTTTCTTGGCGAAAAGAAGGAAGAAAATCGATTTTTACAAAATTCGCAACTTCTGCAGGTTGCTTTCAAGAGGGCATAAATTTTTATTGAGCAGTTGGATCGAGCTAAATTTTTCTTGGTGCATCTCAAGATATCCATCTAAAGTTTCACCAAAGGTATTGTCAATTAGAGCTCTCAATCAAAAGTTATAAAATCATCAAGTCTGCCGCAGAAAATTCGTAAGATTACTACAACCTTTGTTTTGAAACGATCATAACTTTTTAGTTAACCGTTGGATCGTGACGAAATGTTTGGTGGATGTTCTCTATATACTCATCTAACTTTCCACGAAGGATCTTTGATCCGAGCTATTATGTGAAATCTTTGCTTAAAATCTTCTAAAGTGCAAAGTATCTTGCTTGGAGTTTTCAAAGTCATCGCTTGTCTTCTTTTGAAAATCGCAAGTCTCATTCAATCTTTCGCTCGTATTCATTCAAAGTATTGTTCTTGCAAAGTATTGATCAAGGTACTATTCCTTTAAATTGTTCTTTGCATTTAATGATTTATAGAGACAAGTATAGAGTTTTATGGTTCAATATATATGCATGATTTAATGAACAAAGGAGGGAAGTATATTTGATTGATTTTGGATTACACACGTAATGGTTGTTTGGTTCATACACGAGGAAGAAGTTTATGTTCTTAAAGGATTAAAAAGGCTCGTATTTGATTCTTATAGATTAATTGATTCTGAAGAAGGTTGAATATCATTTATTTGATGTTGTAGTTGAGTTTCAGTGTTTGTGTTCTTATCATATAGCTTGATGAATCTAGCGAGGTGTGATTTTTCTTATAATGCTCTATGCACACATTGGCTATCACTTAAAGGAGTTACATTGTAGTGCTCGGTGTCTCATATTAGTTGAGGATTTTGTCAAGGGATTGCGGTCTACTTATATTTGGTGATTAGTATAAGTATGGAGTTCCGTGGATAGTAAAAGATTTAAGACACAAGTTTGGGAAATTCTACTTCTTCATCAAATTCGTTATATTTGGTTTTCTTCACAAGTGATCATTACATGGAGTCTCAGATTTGAAGAATAAAGAAGATGGTTAACATATGGGTTTCATAGGAAGCTTATTGTTAAATGTTTAACCATCTACATGCATCACTCGAGGGAAGTGTTTGATTTTAACATCTGTTGATCATTATTACTACGCTAGTTGCGCTTCTATTGTTTTGAATCCATTTTTCTTATGATGCGTAATGGTGGGCGATTTTAAACATTGGAAGTCTTAGATTGGAAGTATGATATTGGTTCGTGGTGGTCAAGATCATTATTTGCATACGTTCCTATTTGGATAATAACAAAAGGGAAGAGATGTTTGAGTGGCATGGCGTGGATTAAGGGGAAGACAAGGAAGACATACTTGTTTCATTCATGGTGAGATCCACGATCTCAATTTCTCTACCATTATAGGAAGTTCGTTCAAGAATGGTTTTGTCATTATCAACTAGGGGAATATTGTTGGAAATTATACGTTTGAGTTGATAAGACAAAAGAATGGAACAAGAGGGACTTAATCGACAAGAAGAAACCTACAAAAGATGGAAGGACTTGCTTGCAAAAGAAGTTTTATTTATTAGTCCTTAGTAGAGATTTGTAAACCCTAATCTCTAGTATATAAAGAGGACATGGGGTGTAGGTTTAATATACATGTCTTCCAAGATGTAGTCGACTTAAAGGTGTGTGTGTCCTAGGCATATAGTCTTGTAAACGCCTAGGTTATTAGTTTAGTTAGTAGACGTGTTCCTATAAGCGTCTAAGATTAGTTAGTGTTAGTGAATGAAAACCTTGTGTCAATAACAATTATGTTTTGATTTATCCGCTACGTATTGTCATTGTTATTGTTAAACCCTAAGGCTCATAAGCGATCAAGAACTATCTTCATCACGCTATTAGTTTCTATCGGTTGGTGATCTTTGATCTGAGCTATTATGTGAAAGTACTGCTTAAAGTACTGCTGTAAGTGCAAAGTACTGCTTGGAGTTTTTCAAAGTACTGCTTGTCTTCTTTTTGAAAGTACTGCAAGTCTCATTCAAAGTACTGCTCGTATTCATTCAAAGTATTGTTCTTGCAAAGTATTGATCAAGGTACTATTCCTTTAAATTGCTGCTGCATTTAGCTGATTTATGGAGACAAGTATAGAGTTTTATGGTTCAATATATATGCATGATTTACGAACAGTGAGGGGAAGTATATTTGATTGATTTTGGATTACACACACAGAATGGTTATTTGGTTCACACACAGAGGAAGAAGTTTATGTTCTTAAAGGATTAAAAAAGGCTCGTATTTGATTCTTATAGATTAATTGATTACGAAGAAGGTTGAATATCATTTATTTGATGTTGTAGTTGAGTTTCACAGGTTTGTGTTCTTATCATATAGCTTGATGAATCTAGCAGTGTGTGATTTTTCTTATAATGCTCTATGCACACATTGGCTATCACTTAAAGGAGTTACATTGTAGTGCTCAGTGTCTCATATTAGTTGAGGATTTTGTCAAGGGATTGCGGTCTACTTATATTTGGTGATTCGTATAAGTATGGAGTTCCGTGGATAGTAAAAGATTTAAGACACAAGTTTGGGAAATTCTACTTCTTCATCAAATTCGTTATATTTGGTTTTCTTCACAAGTGATCATTACATGGAGTCTACAGATTTGAAGAATAAAGAAGATGGTTAACATATGGGTTTCATAGGAAGCTTATTGTTAAATGTTTAACCATCTACATGCATCACTCAAGGGGAAGTGTTTGATTTTTAATACTGTTGATCATTATTACTACTGCTAGTTGCAGTTTCTATTGTTTTGAATCCATTTTTCTTATGATGCGTAATGGTGGGCGATTTTAAACATTGGAAGTCTTAGATTGGAAGTATGATATTGGTTCGTGGTGGTCAAGATCATTATTTTATTGGTTTAATAGTTGGTTTATTACGTATTGGATCAAATTTGACATGTACTTAGGTTTTTGTCTGGGTGAAAGTACTTCACTGTATGGGCTAATCGCATTTGGCAGCCTGCAGAAAGTCGATTTTGTCCCGATAAAGGTTAAAAAGTTGATACTAAATTGGTGTGGGTCTAGTTCAAAAACTTGGTTCTACTGCTAAATTCAGAAACTTGGTTCTACTGATAAACTTTGCTGTTACCAATTTATATGCCAATATGCAGTGGCCGCAAACAGAGAATCCTATTCATAAGCATAGCCTTCCTCGAAGAATTCAAGAACGTGAAATTTAGACAATCCAGTGCTTTAAGCATATTCCAGCGTTTGAGAAGTTGCAATCTTTCTGAAAAAAAGAACACAGTTAGTTATTATATCTTGGTAAAGTTCGCAACTTGGAGTCAAGATTATCAACTAAGGATGCGAGAACAAAGCAATAGCCATTTGTGCTCACATAAGAAAATAGTAAATGCATAGCGGGACTCTAAGAGAGCAAATCAAAGGCATAAGCAACACGTCACCACATAAATGAAATTTGAAATTTCCTATGCTAGTCTTGGGGAGATGATGGCGAGGATGATGTTATCTTGAGTGTGTTAATGACCAACCAAAACCTCGCAAGAGATGTTATCTTGGGAAGATGATGACGAGATGATGTTGACGACGACAAATAAAGATGAAGAGCTAAAATATAAATGTGTTATCAAAGTATAAATGTGTATGGACTAAAATACCGACTACAAAACAAAATCGACATCGACTTTGTCGAGGACTAATTTGGCATTAAAACCTAAGTTTTGGACATGTGACAATGATAATGCCCAGTTTGTCATGTGAGAAGTGGTTGACAAGTTTAGGACCAACGGTGTATTTTAGTCTATACATTATAACTATTATGTTGAACTTAAAAACTAAAAGCCATATATAAACCTCTTTAAATTAATAAAAAGAATTTATTTCGTATTTATCATTTTATAGCAATATTTTAGTCGATGATTATGAATTAAATTTTAAATAAATTTAATATACACACATATAAATAAATATATGTACTAAAGTTGACTTATGTGAAAACAACATGCATGCACAACCGTGCAGGACTTCGAAACTATTATAAAAAAATCAAACTAGACGTATGTACTGCCGCGCAGTACTTCAAAACTACTTCCTCCATCACATTATAAATGTACACTTTCATAATGAACAATATTTTAGAAAATATTAGTAACTATGTTTTCTACAAATTAAATATTATATTTAACCACTAAAAATATATATTTTTATTGAAGTAACTAAAATTATATTCATTGGTAGAAGGAAAAATTGACAGTTATTTTAAAGTATTTTAAATAGCAATATAAATACTTAATATAAGTCGGACATAGTAATATAAAAGAAACTAACTAGACGCAATTGTTCATTTCATTCATTATAAGAGTACTAGATGCGTTTTAGTCCATCAAATGCATCAATAACGTCATTAATAACACGTTTTCTACACCGTGTGTTTAGTTGTTCGTTAACCATCGACAATTTAGCAAAGCAATCACACACGTCGTTGGTTATTATTATTTTATTTTGTTTTGTGGCGAGTGAATATGTATCTTTTGTGGCTATTTTGTGAGAGCTACAAAATGTTATTAATTTTTTTTGTTAGGATAATGTTTTAATTATTGATGCGTTATTAAAAAGGAGATGTGATCGACTGATCGTTATTACCACACCAAGCACTCTAAGCCTCATATAGTGAGGGACACATTGATAATCTATAGGGACTACCCACGTGAGTAATCCCGAAAAACAACTACAATTTGATAATTAAAGTATTAATGTAAGAGCAAACAACATCAAGAGTCATCCTTCTGTTCCCCAATGCTCTTGATACTTTCAATTTATTTCTAAATATATACAAACCAAATATTTAACTAAACTCCTCATTGTGTTTTATGTTGCTTTCCAGTTTTAGAAAGTTGTTAATTTTTGGCTGCCGGGCAAGGCAACCATGCTATAAAACTTTACGCGCTTCATCAAAAGCTCAATAAAGGCCTCATGCAGATCACTTTTAAAGAAGAATGTCGGCTTTATTAATTGATTTCATACATTGTAATTGCTAGCTTAACATATTTTCTTGGCCAATAATAGTTTTACACCAGTTTGTTTAGGTTAATTATTATAGTTTCGTTTGTTTTAGTATTTATTTAAGACATATTTTATATTTAGTATTAATATATTATTATCAATCTAGTTAATACAAATAATCAAATATAAACCAACTGTCTTAGTGCGATTAGCCACCGAGCTCTTTTTATAGCTTGGGGAGGTTTTACCCAGGGTTCAAGTCTCTCAAGAGACAAAATTTTAGCTCAAACGGAAATGGGCATACCCATTCAGAAACAAATAACAACATTCTAGCCTATCCAATATCCGATACTTAAAGAAAAGATATCTCTGATAAGCTAGTCCCATATTGGTCACAACATCATTCCTCACAGAATCTCGATGTTTCTAACTGCATAGCATACATCACTCAAGAAGCACGCAAACCATGACTGCACTCTTCCAATATTCACCTTTGATAATGAAGCACCAATACCATAGCCTCATAATTACAGTCCAAAACCACCTCCCAATTTGATCATTCAACCCACATCCACAATGAACCAAATGGGTTAAGTATCAGGGCATCATTGTGTGGGATATAGCGACCCATTCACACATTCCAATCAAGGGCTCTTCCTAGAGTCCTACATTTCCATCTCTAAGAAATGGCTTCAAAGTCTTGGAAAACACTCACCTTGAGGAGAAACACCATTACCTCCTTTGGACGATTGTATTGCTAGGACCAAGTAGGTTCATCTTTCACTCCTCATATTCCTAGCATCATACACCGTCCACCACATACTTACCCTTCACAATATGGAAACCTACATAATGATCGACAGTACCCCATAACCGACATAGGGCATTCCAAAACTCTCGATTACCTAACAAAGGCCAACTAAAGCATTTTGAAATAGTCATATGCGTTATAGGATATAAGCCATCAAGGTACAAGGACATCATTTGTAGTATGCTTAATATATCTTCGAGCTTCAGTACATTAGAAACATTGAAGTACAAGAATGAATCCTTTATTTGACCGTTGCAGAGAACTGATAACATCAAATAATCCTATATTTAAGTGTCAATTTCCCCCTTTTATGCTCATATTTTATGTTGTTTATATGGATATATACTCTTATTCCTTTATATTTCGTTTCCAGGTAATATATGAGCATTGGAGCTTAAAGACGTGGTTTGGAGATATTCTTAATAGTTTTTCACCTTAGTATGCTCTTATTGAAGAAGCTACGGCGTAACTCCTACCATCAATTATGCTGTAGCTAGGATTACGTTTGTGAAGACCAAGTCAATAGCGATTCTTGCGTAACTATCAACTTAAGTTACGCCGTAACTATCTAAGTCATGTGGAATTTCGCCTCCATCAACTCACGCCGTAACCTCCAAACATGAATTACGGCGTAACCAACACTACGAGACTTGAGTTTGGAGGAAAACCGAGTTACTGGCGTGTCGACTATTAATTTACGGTGGAGCTTATAATTACGGCGTAACTATCACCACTACGAGAGTTGAGTTTGGAGGATAATTAAGTTACGGCGTAACCACATTATTAGGTTACGCCGTAACTATAGTCGGGCCTATAAATAAAAGCCCTAAAATCTGCATTATGAATCATTCACTCACCACACAAAGCAGAGAACGTGAAGAGGCTTCCTAGGGCAGATCATATTCAGCATACGGAGCTATTTCCAAAGGAGAAATCACAGCATATCATCGATAAGCTCTAGCGATTTTTATTTCTTTACACTTTAATTCATGTCTTCATCAATTATGTTAAAATTTGAATTGATTGTGTCTTTTAATATGATCGGCTAAGCACCTTTGGTGCTAGCCTATTTATGATTTCTTGATTGTGTTGTTTATGTTTTCATTCTTCTATAATTGTTTCTAGTGTATGCATGCATAGTTCGTTGGTAGCCACCCTAGCTTCGGTAGTTTTGAGTTGCGGTCGTATTTACTTGCTTAGGAGAATTGACCAAAGGATCACCGTTCGAAAGGAGAAACTTAAGAAGTTAGGGATGTGTGTCTAAGATGCTAGCGCCCGGGCACACATTGTTTCAAATCTTGCATGTAGGGTAATTAATGACTTGGCTTAGGTTGCTTGAGACCCCGTCTCCCCAAAGGGTAGGCCTTTGACGACGGGTAGGAACCTTTGTTGATAGGCTATGACGAATTGACCAAAGGAGTCTAGCGAATTGAACCCCCATTTGAAGCAAGAGGAAGTAATTAGAAAACATAGACATAACAAGATAGGATAAATAATTAGGTTAGCACACTTTCTCTCTATTGTTCACAACCCATTTTTTGTCAATTAGTTTAATTAATCATTTCAACTTAAATCTTTTAAAAGCAATGACACTAGACTTAATTAGGATCCTCATCTACATAGCTCTTAGGAATGACCTCAACTTTACCACCTTCTATACCACGCACAATCGGGTTCACTTGCTAGTTAGTGCAATAGGTAGACCTTAGAAATTTAAATCTTGCTCGAAAATCCTGCATCGAATTTTGGCGTCATTGGGGAGCTATATTAGGATTTTTATTACGTCTTTAAATGTTAATACAAATAAACCGTAAAAACGTTTATTAATATTTAGCGATCTCTTTGTGTTTTGTTGATAACAAATATAATGTTATCATAAGTAAAATTATAAGGATACATGTTATTTTTGTAAAGCATCTACACATAGTCATTTAATACAAATTGTTGTAATAATTCATTTGTTGTAATAGTTTATTAGGATGGGTAAAAACCACAACCCATGACCCATACCCATGGATCATATCCATAACCCATGGAGTTAACCCATACCCATTGTCTAGATGCATTGCATCTATTAGATACATTGTATCTATTTAGATACCCATGGTTCATAATCTAGGACCCATGACCCATGACCCATGACCCATAACCCAAAAACCCATGGGCAAAGAGGAGCGTCCCACGGATCCCCAGGAATACACTGGACGGATCCCTCAAGTGAGGGATCCGTGGGATCCGTGCAACAGTGGCAAGAATTTGCCTATAAATAGAGAGCCATTTCTTCATTTTTACTCACCCCTCTTCTTACAAACTCTCTCATATATTCTTACACTCTTCTAACAAAAGATCACTTGATCTAGAGAGTTGTTCTTCTTTCTTCTATTGTGATTCTCATATAGGTCCTTCTCTAAGGCGAGATCACGAGCATTCTACAAGTCATCCAAGCAAGGGGTCCTTGATTGATTTGTTCCTCCACAAGATTTCTAGCGAAAGATCTTGTATTTCATATTTCACATATTTGTTGTGTTATAGTAGTGTTGGTTTGGTCCTCCGTGTTACGGACTCGGTATTTAGCTTTGTACCGAAAAAGTGTGTAAGCAACGCTGTGAAGGCTTCTCCGCCAAGTTGAAGGAGTTTGTTGACATAGTGCTTGAACTCTCGAGTAGGTGACTCGGGAGTGGAGTAGGCAAGGAAGGTGTCCTTGTAGCCGAACCACTATAAATCGGTTGTGTCATTTCTATCCTTTACTTTACTTACTTTACTTTATTTGCATTACTCTTAGATCTATACTTTCTCTTCATCCATACGATTTCACATAACATCGAATCTAAAGTTTTGAAACTAATTTAAAATCGGCAAAACTATTCAACCCCCTCCTCTAGTTTTCCACAATTGGCATCAAGAGCTAAGTTTATAAAAGTTTTAAAGTAAACCGTATTTTAAAAACTTTTCGATCACTATGGGTTCTGAAAATTACAAGGAAGGGCAATCCATGCAACGACCTCCACTACTTGAAACTAACGGTTTTATATATTGGAAAAATAGATTCGAAACGTATGTGAAGTCAAAAGATATTGATCTTTGGTACATCATTGTTGAAGGCGATTTTGAAGCCACTACAAAAGATGAAAATGGAAATTTAGTTAACACACCTCATGATAAACTCACCGATGATATTAAGAAAAAGCTTTCCAAAAATAGTGAAGCTAAAATGGTTTTATATAATGCTTTACCCAAAAAGGAATTCGAAAGAATTTCCATGCTTAAAACCTCTAAAGAAATTTGGAATTCTTTAGTTGTAACTCATCAAGGTAATCAACAAGTTAAAAACAATAAAATAGATTTATTTGTTCAACAATATGAACAATTTTCAATATCGGATGAGGATACTATAGATCATTCTTTTGCTAACTTTAATACTATAATTACATCTTTACAAGCACTTGATGAATCTTTCTAGTCGTAATCATGTTAGGAGATATCTAAGGGCACTTCCATCCAAGTGGAGATCTAAGGTGACGGCAATCAAGAATCAAAAGACTTGTCAATCCTCACCCTTGATGAACTCATAGGCAATTTAAAAGTCTATGAGCTTGTCCTCGCTAAAGATTCAAGCCTCAAAAGTGAAAGAGAAGCACAAATCTCTTGCCCTTAAAGCCAAGAAGGTCTCAAGCGATGAAGAGAACTCCTCTTCGGATAGTGATGACGAGGAGTATGCCATGGCGGTGAGGACTTCAAGAAGTTCTTTAGAAGAAAGGAAGATACGCCAAGCAACCATATGACGACAAGAAAAGGTTCCGGAAAAGCAAGGATGACGAGAAGGCAAGGGACGATCGCGCTTGCTTTAAATGTGGGGACCCCAACCACTTTATTAGTAAGTGTCCCAAACGTGATGAACAAAAAGCATTCGTAAGCGGTTCGTGGGGAATGAGCGAGGAGGAGGACGAAGAAATTTGTCTCATGGCAAATGACGAGGTATGTCATGAATACTATAGTAGCTCATTTTTAGATGATGACTCATTGCATAATGAATATGATAAACTTTGCAAAATTAGTTTAAAGTAATCAACAAAACAAGTTTTGAAAACCAAAATCAACGCTTAGAAAAGGAAGTCATTGAGTTAAAAGCAAAATTAAAACGCCTAGAAAAGGGAAGATAGCAAGTGGGGAATGTGAACTTTATGCTCAACTTCAAACACTAGTTGATCATCTAGACTCTAAGATTGCTAGAATGAATACTAATACTCTAGATATGATATTAGATAGTGTTAAAACAGAAACAACCAAAAGGTTTAGGCTTTCAAGAACTTGATGCGTCAACTAGTGAAAACAAAGAAACACAATTCGTAAAAGCAATAGAAAACAAACCATCAGAGTCACGGATCCCACGGATCCCACAAAAGGGAACCGCTAGTGTACACCAGGGGATCCGTGGGTCTCATCAAGCAAACAAGAGTAATAATATAGCTTCCTCATCTAGAACCGATTTTGTTATTGTTAATAAGAAGAAACCAACCCATGTTACTATTAGACAACCACCACCAAGACAAAATCAAAGTTTTACAAGAAACAAAGGTCCATCATTTTCAAAACCGAACACATCTAGGAGACCTAATAATGTTTATCCGAGAAGTAACCATCAAATGGGATGGAATCCAAATATGCAAAACGGTTTTCAATTTCAAAACTTTGCACCATGGAACGCATACTCACCTTTTCCATATATGCCTAACATGAATGGAATGTTTAACACTAATGGACCCATGAACAAATGGGGACCAAACTTTTGAGTTAATTGTTTTCTTAGGTGTGCTTAAAGGTCGACCTAGATCCGGATGAGTGGATCAAGGATAGCGGGTGCACGAGGCACATGACCAGCAATAAAGATTTATTTTCCACATATGAATCCTTCAATGGAGGAAATGTGGTATTTGGAAATAGCAAAAGCAAAATCATCGGTAAAGGTACGATTTCTAACAAATCTCTAACCATTAACGATGTGTGTCACGTAACAAACCTAAACTTTAACCTCTTAAGTATAGGACAAATATGTGATAAGAAGTGCAACGACTTTTAACGAAACCGTAGTAAGATATTGAAAACGGTATCACTATAGGTAGAGGAATTAGGAAACATGGAGTCTATGTCATTAAAATCGGTAATGAACCTAAAGACAAACTTTGTCTTACTTCTATGGATGATACTTGACCTTATGGCATCAAGATTGGGTCATGCCAATATGCGACTTCTTCAATCGCTATCATCCAAAGATCTAGTAAGAGATCTACCAAAATTAAAATATGAACATCACTTTTGTGATGCTTGTAACGTAGGAAAACAAGTCCATGCTAGTCACAAAGCTAAAAACATGGTCTCTACAACTAAGTGTCTAGAATTACTACACATGGATTTATTTGGTCCATCCGCTATCCAAAGTTATGGAGGCAACTACTACACTTTGGTTATAGTGGATGATTACCTAGGTACACATGGACTAAATTTTTAAAGAACAAAACCGAAACGTTCGATTACTTTGAAATATTAAGTAAGAAAATCCAAAGACAATTAGGAAGTCCTATAGTGTCTATTAGAACGGATCATGGTAGGAATTCGATAATGAAGTGCAATTTGGAGCCTTTTGTGACGCTAATGGTATTACTCACAACTTCTCGGCTCCTCGCACTCCACAATCGAATGGGGTAGTTGAAAGAAAGAATAGAACCCTACAAGAAATGAGTCGCACCATGTTAAATGAGCAATCCATTCCTCAAAAGTTTTGGTGCAATGTCGTTGATACATCAACGTACATACTTAATTGAGTCTTAATTAGACCATATTTAGGTAAAACTCCATACGAGTTACTTCGAGGCAAAAAGCCTACGTTAGATCATTTTAGAGTCTTTGGTAGCAAATGTTTTCTACTTAACACTAAAGATTACCTTACAAAATTTGATCCTAAATCAACCGAAGGTATCTTTTTAGGTTACTCTCCTAATAGCAAAGCTTACGTCATATTAAATAAAGAAACAATGAAGGTTGAAGAGTCATTAAACGTAAAATTTGATGAGAGTCCACCCAAACCTACTCTACCTCTTGTCGATGACGAGATTGTCGAGAGTGAAGCTATTGAAATAAAGAAAAAGACAAACGAAGAAGATGAACCTTTAAATAATGAAATCATCAATATTAAAGAGTCTAAAGATCACCCCGTAGATAAGGTCATAGGAAAATTAAACGAAAGAACCTTAAGGTCTCAAGTCCAAAACCAAAGTAGCTTATTTTGTTTTGTCTCAACCATAGAACCTAAAAATACACAAGAAGCCATAAAAGATGAAAGTTGGGTAATGGCTATGCTAGAAGAGTTAAATCAATTTGTTTCTAACGATGTTTGGACACTCGTCCCTCCACCTAGTAATCAAACCATAATATGAACCAAAGCTAGATGCAAACGGTGTAGTGTCTAGAAACAAAGCTAGACTCGTTGCCCAAGGGTATAATCAACAAGAAGGAATAGAATTTGATGAGACCTATGCCCCCGTGGCTAGATTAGAGTCTATAAGAATACTTATTGCTTATCCTTGTGCTAATGATCTTAAGCTTTATCAAATGGATGTCAAAAGTGCTTTTCTAAATGGTTTTATTAATGAAGAAGTATATGTAGCTCAACCTCCGGCTTTATCGATTTCAAAACCTAAACATGTGTATAAGTTAAAGAAAGCTCTTTACGGTCTTAAACAAGCCCCAAAAGCTTGGTATGATAGACTCAAGTCATTTTAATAAAAACAACTACACCATGGGGTTAGTTGATAATACACTTTTACTAAGAAAAGGAATCACATATAATCATTGTTCAAATATACGTGGATGATATTATATTCGGATCTACTTGTCAAGACATGTGTGATGATTTCTCTAAAATCATGCATGACGAGTTCGAGATGAGTATGATGGGAGAACTAAGTTTCTTTCTTGGTCTACAAATTAAACAAGTAGAAGATGGTATCTTCTTTAATCAATCTAAATACATAAAGGAGATGTTAAAGAAATTTGGTTTAGAAGAGTCAAAACCCATAAGAACACCAATGTCATCCGACACTAAACTCACAAAAGATGAAGACGGCGAATCCGTTGATAACACAAAATACCGTGGCATGATTGGTAGTCTTCTCTACCTCACGGCTAGTCGGCCGGATATCATGTTTAGTGTTTGTCTATGTGCTAGGTTTCAAGAAGATCCTAAAACATCACATCTAGAAGCCGTCAAAAGAATATTTAGATACATCAAGGGTACGACTCAATTAGGATTATGGTATCCTAAGGGTACGGGGGTAGAAACAATTGTATATGCAGATTCTGACCATGCAGGTGATTATGTTGATCGAAAGAGTACAAGTGGTGTATGTACTTTCATGGGATGTTGTTTAACATCTTGGTTCTCAAAGAAGCAAACGACATTGGCCATATCAACAACCGAAGCCGAATATGTCTCCGCCGGCAAAGCATGCCAACAAGCACTATGGATGAAACAAGCGTTAGTTGACTACGACATTCATCTAAGTGACATAGCCATTCTATGTGACAACAAAGGTGCCATCGACTTAAGCAAAAATCCGGTATTGCACTCTCGCACCAAGCATATAGAGATTCGTCATCACTTCTTAAAAGACAATGTTCAAAAGGGGAACATCTCTATTGAGAAGGTAGCATCCAAGACAACATAGCCGACGTCCTCACCAAACCGTTGAAGCGAACAATTCAACCTACTTGCCTTGGTCTTGGTCTCATGGAACAATCGTCGTAATTAGTTTTTTAAACTCTACAAGGTATGTAAACACTAGCCTTCTTCTTTCTGAGTCTAGGATCTCTATTTCACACACAACTCACAAACAAATACGGAATTTTCAAAACCCAAGATAGGTTTTATTTACAACTCGTACTTTCATAATTTTTCCTTACTTTTCAAAGTAAGTTTCTCTTACAACACGTAAGCTCATACCTATTTTTCTTAAACGCTTTCTTCAAACAAAGAAACTTTTTCAAATGCTTTCTAAAAGGATACTTCTTCCCGTATCACTTTCATAAAAGCTATTTCTCACGCCTAGGACAAATTTTTTATTATTATTAATACAAAGTAAAACACGCTTTCATTGCATCTCATGTCTTTTGGATGCTAAAGAGGACACATAACTAATATGTGTTTTCGGGTACATTCATTTAAGCAACAATGAATTAGGAGCACTCGGGTTATCTCACATAATAGTGTGCTTTTTCACTTCTAGTTTATTTTCTTTTCTTTTAGGAGTCGAGATAACCGCAACTCCAAATGGTTTGCATATAGGCACACACTAGGCACAAATGTTTCCAAAAGGAAAATTTTGAGTCGCTCGAGTCACCAAGACTACGGATCCCAAAGATTAACGCCGGACGGTTCCTCAAGGGAAGGATCCGTGGATCCGTGAGACGTAAGCTAAAATTATCTTCTATTTTTCTCACTTTGGATGAAAACTTCTATATTTTCATCATTTTTTCATTTTTTGAGTATGTTACTTAATGCTTGTGTTCTCATGATCACATGCCTTAAATTCATATCTAATCATTAGATTTTAGTCCACATTTTGGGTCAAGCATTCATTACAATGCATTATTTTTCTATAAATAGGATTCCCAAAATGCTTGCATATTCATCACTCTCAACCTCACAAACAACCATCATCATGTCATCCAAAAGATCTTCCAACATAGATGAATCACCTAGTGCAAACAATCCTTTTCAAGAAATCCAAAATTTTGTCCTACCACCTTCCATAGTACCACCACCCAAATCTAGAAAACCGCACGGATTAGCATCCGCCTTGTTGTTTAGCAAAACCATTATCAAATGGTTCATCACCAACCACTCATTCACCACAAAATGCTTCCATAGTAGCACCTCCTCATCTCCAACAAGCACACCAACATCATCACCCATCAAATCTCCACCTAAAGTCACTCTATTGGAACTCCTTAAGACTCCAACAAGATCCCAACAAACCAACCCAAAAGAACTAGTCTTTTAACACCTCCCACATCTCCAAACACAATTTTCAAAGACCTTGAAACCTCACCACCTTTAGCTCCCATTGTCTTACAAGAACATCTAGGTTCTTTTCCACCACCACTTCCAAACATTCCGGACTTTGATCCATATTTTCCAACTTTTCCACCACAACTTCCGTGATCTCACAAATCAAACTAACCCGAAAACTTCCGCACACATTACCCACATCATTTACATTGTGAACATTGTCAATCCACTAGGGATCTTGCAATAGAAATTAGGGAAGAGATGCGAGTCATTCTTAACCTCATCCTTGATCGCATCAACATCATCACTCACCAAAACTTCCATCTATAACCTTATGCAAGCATGGAAGGAATCATTTTATTATTTTTAGTATTTTCTTTTGAGTCATTTTTAGAACAAGTCTTGTTCTTAGTTTTACATGTTTGTATGTGGCATAAATACCACTACACTTTGTTATTTTATTACAAGGCTTTGTTTACATACCTTGGCTCCCAATCTTGATTCTCGTCAATCACAAGATTATTTATGCATGTTACTACTAACCTTTTCTTTGTAGGTTTTTATATTTTCTCACTTGACGCCCCATTCTAGGGGGAGCTACCGTCAAGGGGGAGTTAGAGATACGTGGACTATTTTTCCACACTTTATTTCTTCATTAGGGTCACTTTTTGTTTCGACAAAAAGGGGGAGAAGAAGTAAAACTTATGCATTCAAAACTTACATCTAATCTTAAGTTTTACTCATCATAACATTATGTTTTGTCATCAACAAAAAAATGGGAGATTGTTAATACAAATAAACCGTAAAAACGTTTATTAATATTTAGCGATCTCTTTGTGTTTTGTTGATAACAAATATAATGTTATCATAAGTAAAATTATAAGGATACATGTTATCTTTTGTAAAGCATCTACACATAGTCATTTAATACAAATTGTTGTAATAATTCATTTGTTGTAATAGTTTATTAGGATGGGTAAAACCACAACCCATGACCCATACCCATGGATCATATCCATAACCCATGGAGTTAACCCATACCCATTGTCTAGATGCATTGCATCTATTAGATACATTGTATCTATTTAGATACCCATGGTTCATAATCTAGGACCCATGACCCATGAACCATGACCCATAACCCAAAAACCCATGGGCAAAGAGGAGCGTCCCACGGATCCCCAGGAATACACTGGACGGATCCCTCAAGTGAGGGATCCGTGGGATCCGTGCAACAGTGGCAAGAATTTGCCTATAAATAGAGAGCCATTTCTTCATTTTTACTCACCCCTCTTCTTACAAACTCTCTCATATATTCTTACACTCTTCTAACAAAAGATCACTTGATCTAGAGAGTTGTTCTTCTTTCTTTTATTGTGATTCTCATATAGGTCCTTCTCTAAGGCGAGATCACGAGCATTCTACAAGTCATCCAAGCAAGGGGTCCTTGATTGATTTGTTCCTCCACAAGATTTCTATAGCAAAGATCTTGTATTTCATATTTCACATATTTGTTGTGTTATAGTAGTGTTGGTTTGGTCCTCCGTGTTACGGACTCGGTATTTAGCTTTGTACCGAAAAAGGTGTAAGCAACGCCAGAAGGCTTCTCCGCCAAGTTGAAGGAGTTTGTTGACATAGTGCTTGAACTCTCGAGTAGGTGACTCGGGGAGTGGAGTAGGGCAAGGAAGGTGTCCTTGTAGCCGAACCACTATAAATCGGTTGTGTCATTTCTATCCTTTACTTTACTTACTTTATTTGCATTACTCTTAGATCTATACTTTCTCTTCATCCATACGATTTCACATAACATCGAATCTAAAAGTTTTGAAACTAACTTAAAATCGGCAAAACTATTCAACCCCCATTCTAGTTTTCCACACTTGTTCTAGGATGTTTCCAAAAGCAAGTGGGAGCCTTATTTTGATTATTGGCTTGTCCATTATTTAGCGTTTATTGTTTGTTTCGATTGCGTGCTATATGATTGTTTAGTAGTATTAATTTTGTTTAACTTGTTTTGCTTATATATATTGTTGTGACTTATGTATATATATTGTGCAAATAGGGTGATACATCCACAAAATCATCCACAAAAATCCACACGCTGAGGTGGAAGTAGATGACTAGTTTTTTGTGGGATCCACTCTCACAAAAAACCAATCATCCGCTTTCACCTCAGCGTGAGGATTTTTTTGTGGATGATTTTGTGTCGTTGTAGCAAATTCCTTGTGCAAAATAGATTTTGAAAATTAATATGGACTTAAAGCTATCATAATAATGATATATTACTAGACTAAGATTATGCATTTGCGTTATAACGCATTGGGTTGACTCCAATACCGTAATGACGTCCCCCGACGACACAAAACATTGGTGGTGGTTTATAATATATCATTATTTGCTTATTATATAATTTTCTTGATCGATGGGCTATTATAAAAGTATTTTATTATTTTTCATATTTTATAACACATTGGGTTGGCTCCAAAACCGTAATGAGGTCCCGTGACAAAACACGCAAGTTCAATAATTTACGATAATTTATTTAACAATAATAAAGTATGTTGTGATTATTTGCTTATACTTTAATGTTAATATGATAATTTTTCTTATCACTTGTGGATTATAAAATTTAAGGAATTTTAAGTACAAGTATGTATGTATGCTTACTTGTACAATAATAATTTTAGTATCTTGTTATATCAAAATAGTTATATAGCCAATATAATTAAGACAATGTCATCCAAGTAGTAAATCAATTGCAATTGTTCGTACTCTAGGGCGGTCCTAGGTGAATTGCAACCCAAAGTAATAATAATCGTATGGTGGACATGAGATCAATTATTCTGATTTCTATTAGACGTCTTAAATCGAGTATGGTTGGTCGGACCTTCGACCCGTGGCGTCGATGGGTTGAAACATACTCACTTGACATTATTATTATTATTATTATTAAAAGTAATCCTTTGGGCCCCATTTGGCTAAGAATTGTACATGATGCAATTATCACTCGTTGATTACCTTTTGAGTTTATCTTGGACTAATTAGGGCTAATCATTTATAAATGTATTTAATTTGACATTTTTTTCATTTTGATGTAGCGAACTCTAACCTTGATCACTTTGGTGTATTTATTTCGTAATTTCGTCAACTTAGTGTACGATTTTAAAAATTAAGAGTTTCAAGAGTTCCGGAATTAAGTATTGATCTTTAAAATCGTACACTAAGTTGACGAAATTATAAAATAAATAACATCAAAGTGACCAAAGTTATGATGTACAAACAGAAATGGACCGATGCATGTGATCTTAGAACAAAAATGCACATTGTACATTAATTTGAATGAGATATACCAAGACGTAATGTTTCATTTACATTTAATTCCAAACAACTTTGAAATGAAGTTTGAATGTGAAGTATGTACACAATAAGAGTGTTGTTTATTTTGGCTATATATAGGTTGAGATACAATGTCACTCTTAGTTTACTAATGTGGAAAAATATGTTTCAAGCACGTAATATCTATTGTTTTGACTTCATTTGTTGTTGTAATAATTAAGACTAGGCCCACCAAGGTTGGTCGACCAGGTCGTCAGTGGGTCGGGGTCGATCGGCCTTGATGTGGATTTGTCGGTGGCCAAGGTCGAAAGAGGAAGTGGGTCGAGAGGGCGACCAAGGTCGTGCCTTGTATATATGTTTCAAAAATGTATCGTTTGGTACTTCACTTGTATTTAAAAATATATATATATTTTAAAATTTTAAACCACTTTATCTTATAAATACCCGTTTATTTTAATATTTTATATATAATATATATACACTTTCACAACTTTTTAGATGGCTTGTTCGCTTTCACACAGCGTTGATGAAATCAAAACTATGGTTCAAGAACAAATCGACGATGTTAAAGTTAGTCAGAAACCCTTATAAACTTAGTCGTAGAATTTGAGAATGCAAGCATAGCTAAAGATGATCTGAAGAAAGCATATGCTGAATGCAGTGACATTCCACAAGAGAAAAGTGCATTGATTGACGCTTATTTGAAACAAAAATCTGATTTCAATTACGAGATGCATAATGCTTTGTTTAGAAAGGCGAGAAAATTAAAACAAGAAATGAATTTAAATTTGTTTAGATGCATATAAAAATAAATAGGAGTATTGTGGTTTTGTATTATTTTTAAATTTCGTGTTGTAATATCTATTTTATTTAAATGAATGATTTTTTTTCGAGGACGAAGATACAAAGTAGAATACAAACTTTTATTCATTGAAACAACAAAGTAGAATCGACATTGAAATACAAATACAAATTACGATACGAAATTAAAATACATAAGTTAATCACTAAACATGGTTCGAGCTTTTACATTGCTCTGTAATTCGCAATGAATTGTTGTTTCTCAGCACCGCTTCACAACACTTCCTCTCTTGCTGTCTTAAATTGGTGGCAGTACGTATATCTGCTTCATTGCTCATAAGGAGAGTGTGTAGACCGTAGCTAAAAATAGGCTGGTCCAGTGGCATGGAACGCAACCTCTCCATTTCTGGATGACAGCTTTTGCAGCTACTCAAGAATACGTCTCAACTCAGTCAACAATTCATTTGCCAATGTCACCTCAACAACTAGTTCCCTTCGTAGTCATTTCATGATTGTTTGTTTCACTTCATTTGGGTTATCAGCCATATTTTATGAAGTTGAGAGAAGTTGTGTGTGTGATATGTGTTTTTATTTAAAATGTAGTGGATATATATAGGGAAAAAGAAAGGGTTTTTTCTCGAAAAAGATAGGGTTTTCTTTGAAAAAGATGAAAGTCGCTTTGGTATGGTAAAAGTCGATCATAGATCGTCGGAGAGAAAGTCGACGTGGCGGATAAAATTAAGTTTGTTGAGGGTCCTTTGGTGTGCAGGTGTAAGTGTAAATATTATTTTGTACTTGAGTGTTATTGCTATAATAAGAGCACTAGATACCCATGGTGTTATCCAACGGTTTTATAGTAAAAGTGTAGTCACCTTAGTTTTTTCCCCCTATAATTCATAACTAAACTTAACATAAAAACACCCTCTCTTTATTAATCAAGTTATAGGATACCCCCGGTACTCACACTTAACCCAATAGAACACACAAACACAAAAAACAAAAAAAAAATGAAAAATCTCTATCGCTTGGCTGGTAAATTTGACACAATACCCTATAACTTGGGGTCTTTATGGGTATGGTCTACTACCATAAGATCGTGTTATAGGGATATCATGAGCCCTATAACTTAGGGTATCGAGTGCTCTAAGGCTTTTAATATACTGTAAGTGTGAAAGTTCTAGATTCAGTGAGATATAGGGGCCAATTACACTCGCCGTTAAGTTAGTTTTACCCCGTAATATTTTTATAAGACTAGATCTAATAAGAACACCTCC
>CM040243.1:228279459-228447691 GCA_022545495.1 Chrysanthemum lavandulifolium | reverse complement strand
ACCACAAGCGTATCGCTGGTAACTGTTATCTTTATTCCCAACATTGTTCACGAACAATATCCAAATTGTATACAAAATACCCCTGTCTCGACCCATAAACGATTGACTCGCTTCCGGAACCGTTTTGAGTGTAGAGCAATACTTGTTCTTGATATGAGCCCTCAACGTCGAGTTGGGACCGACAGATAATATATGAAAGCACTGCTTACATTGAGCCATTTTAGTGTTATCCGACATTAGGACGTAGTTGAAGTGTTCCCAAGCATCTTTTGAACGGTTGCAAGGTAAAATTTCAATAACCATCGGTGAACTTGTAGAACCAGTACCGGTGGTATTTGAACTAGATTGAGTTGCCATCAGTGAAATAGTTTCGGTTTTGATTTTTAGAGTGTTTTTTGCTTATGAGAAAGTTGTAAATGAACCAACACACAACCGCTTAATTTATACTAAACATAGAATGGAAAAATGCTAAAATTTACACCTAAAAATTCAAAAATGTGCTATTTCCCGCTCCCCGCCCGTTTGAAATTCAAAATTCAAAATTTAAAATCTATTCACGCCCAAACCGGTTACTAATCGGTTATAAAAAAGTTAAAAAAACCGGTACAAACTGTCAGACTTTCAAAACCCAAACCGCCATTAACCGCGGTTTGGCTACAAATCGAAACTGGTTTGGTCAAAACCGGTGTTGACCGGTTTGGTTTTCCGGTTTGTTTTCGGTTATGGTTCGGTTAACCGATTATTTTGTTCTATCTCTATCTCTCACTAGTCACTGCTTTCAATATTAATTTCATACATACTCAAAGTATAACTAATGAATGCATAATCTAAAATTAAATCATGTTTGAATAAATATGAAATTTTAAATTTCATATCAAATAAAATTACCTGTATTAGAACTTGTTTTAACCTATCATTATTAAAAAGATGATCGATAGATTTTCCACCTAATTTATTTAAATTCCACCTAGATACAAATATTTTTCACTACATGTGCCGTAAAATAATATAACGGGGCCTATAACGCCCTGCACCAAACACTGTAAGCATCTGTAGCCATTGTGACGACCTGTTAACCTCAGTGTAATCGTCAAGTCACATAAGACTCTTATAAATTTATATTTTAGCTTGGTAATCATTTTTAGAGCAGAGAGATGCGGTGGTGCCAAACTTGGTCTAACAAGCCAAGCGACGCCAGCCGCACAAGACCGCTGTCTGTCAGCCAAGAGGCTCGCGCCAAAACCAACAGCCCACTTTTTTTTTTTTTTTTTTTTTTTTTTTTTTTTTTTTTTTAAAATAGCCGTTGCATTTAAAACCAAACGGCTAGTTTTGGGTTTTTTTGATTTTTTGACCTCTTTTTTACCACTTTTACCCACTTTAAAATCCTATATAAACCTTATCACTTATACCACTTCACACACACTTCAAATACATCTCAACTTCAATATTTTTTCAAGAAAATGAATCCCAACAACACCCCTTGGATCAATCGAATGCTTAACGATCCATCGAACCAAATGATCGGTTCGTCTTCGAATCCGAATCCGAACACCCAACAACACTACTTTCCTTCGTTTTCTCAACAAAACTCATACGTCAATCCCGACGAATACGCTTTGTTTTCTCAATGGAAAATGCAACAACAACAACAACAAAACGAATCACAACCAAGATCGTCCCACCTTCTTGACAAAACGAATCACAACCAACGATATGGATTTCATGGAACGTTGCCACACTTTGTACAAACGATATCATGGCGATTTTAAACATTCGTCGGCTTGGAAGTTTTTGAAGGACAAGCATAAGTGGAAAAATCCGGACTCAACAAATGCAAGACGAATCGTCTTCGGGTTACTGAAGAGGATCCCGAGCATTTTGGACCGACGCATTGCCAAGGCCGGACGGGTGTACCGGATCGCAAAGAGCCAACGTTCGTCTAACTCGACCGCAAGTTCGGTTCAAACCCGAAATGTTTTCACAAATGATGGAAAACAATACGAGTTGGAGCGAAAATGAAGCAAGATGTTCTCGGCGATGAGTCTCGAGCGAGGGTCGATTTAATCGAAACTCAAAGGATAGCCGAAGATATGCGGTGCTATCTATGGACACAAGACGCCGATCCGATGAACGCGTCAATCGTGAGGCCCAACAAGCACGGATCCGGGCAAAATATCCACAAGAATAATTATGTTATGTTTTTAAGTTTATTGTTTTTTATTTCTTGTAATGTTTTTTTATGAATAAAGTAATTTTATGATATATTGTTTTAAATTTTATAAAAATAAAAATAAAAAATTGAGTTTGGCACCGTAAATTCGTGCCAACGGACCCCTGTAAATGTGGTGTCAAACAGCTTCAGTGCAAACTCAAAAATCACCGACGCGTGGCGGTTTAGACGAGCTTCTAAGACCACACTTTAAGACCACTGCACTCTTTCTTAAAATGAATAATTAACGACTCTAATAGTTTGTTTGTGTTTTTTCTTTCAGCAAATTCTAATACTTTTTTATTAAATGTTTTCTACAGTTAAGGTAAATATTTGTTACTTTCAAACAATGTTTTGAAAACCGGGTTTATAATCGACCCGGTCGAGTCATCGGTCACCGGGTCAACCGGTTCGACCGCCGGGTCAACCCGGTTTTCATTAAAAAAATATTAAAAAAAATCGGGTCAACCGGTTCGACCGCCGGGTCAACCGGTTCAACCGCCGAGTCAATCCGGGTCAACCCGGTTTTATAAAAAAAAATTGAAAAAAAAACCCGTACGGTTTCGAGCCGGTTTCCGGTCACTCAAAACCCCATGGTCTAACCTGCTAACCCGGTTTAAACCCGAGTTATTTTGGAATTTTTTTTCGCTCAAACCGGCTCAACCGGTTAACCCTACGGTCGACCGCTTCAAACATCGACTTTAAAAATTTTAAGGCGGGTAATACAATACTTTATTTGGTTGGTACTTGGCAATATATTAAAGAATCGATAGGACTTTGACACTTGACCAATAAGAAGTCAACAATCAACGCAAATATGATAGACTATATGTGATGGTCACAAGTCTTCAACTACTCTTTTGTGGAAATCGAGTTTAAAGAGGGTGTCAATAATACTCAATAGTCGGTAGCCGTGGGGCAAAGTTTATTTGACCACAAACACTAACAACTCTTGAAAAAACACATTCGTTTAAACTTAAAAGTTTAAAAAGTGAATAATGTTGTTAAACTAAAATATTTTTATTTATAAAAGACAATAATTTAAATATCAAATTATGATTTAAACCATTAACTTTTTATCGTGCCACTTACTTCACACCAATATGAACATAAAAAATAAATTTGTACATATAAATTGATGATGTTATGCATTATTGTCGTTATTATAAATAATCGTCTTGTTTGGATTAAAATAGAAAATAGGCCAACTATAATTACCAAATTTTTTAGAATATCACTTAATTAGATAAAAGCTCAATTGAGAATCAATTTTGTAGTACATACTAAAGGATTAATTTCAAATACTTGTTTAATTGGGCAAATCGCATAAAAAGTCTTCATCTTATAACCAATTTCAATTAAAGTCTACTCTTCTTTTTTCTCAATTTAAAGACCCAACTTTTTTGTCTTTGATTTAGTTTTTTCAACTCCGTTAACCATTTCGTTAGTAAATTACAAGTTTGGTCCTTAAGTTTGTATAAGATTTCACGTTTTGTCTATTTTAAATGTTTTGTCTGTTTTAAACGTTTCGTCCGTTTTATATATTTTGTCCGTTTTGACGTTTTCGTCCGCTTTACATGTTTACGCCGTCACGTTTTCGCGTTTTACACGTTTGCGTTTCATCAGACGCTTCGTCATTTTTGCTGTTTACTGTTTTTCGTTTTAGATCCGTTTTACGTTTAGTCCATTTTACGTTTTCGTCGTTTTACGTTTTCGTCTAGTTTTACGTTTTGTCCGTTTTGCGTTTTCGTCTGTTCTTACACGATTCCGTATGTTTTGCATCGCATTTTGTTTTACGTTTTTGTCGTTTTACGTTTCGCCTTTTAACAAGGTTTCGTCCGTTTTTGCACGTTTAGTCTAATTTTTACGTTTTTGTCCGGTTTTGCACGTTTTCGTCCGTGAAAAACATGTAAAACGAACGGAACGTAAAACGGACGAACGCAAAACGGACCAAAACGTAAAAATAGACGAAAACGTAAAACGGACGAAAACGCAAAAGCGCATTTAAAACGTAAAAAGGGACTAATGTGTAAAACGATGAAAACGTAAAATGCATTTAAAACGTAAAACGGACGAAAACGCAAAACGGACGAAACGTAAAATGGACTAAACGTAAAAATAGACGAAAACGCAAAACGGACGAAAACGTGTTAAAACGACGTAAACGTGTAAAACGGAAAAAACGTAAAACAAATGTAAACGCGTATACACATACGAATCGTGTAAAACCGACGAAAATGTGCAAAACGGACAAAACGTAAACTAGACGAAACGTAAAACGGACTAAAACGTGCAAAACGGACAAAACGTGTAAACTAGACGAAACGTAAAACGGACGGCGTGCAAAACGACGAAAACGTAAAATGGACTAAACGTAAAAGCGACGAAACGCAAAAAAGAATATGAAACAGTAAAAACAGATTGAAACGCAAAACGGATGAAAGCGTAAAACGGACTAAAACGTGTAAAAGCGAACTAAAACGTGCAAAAGCGGACGAAAATACGAAACGGACAAAACATATAAAACCTAAATCGGCACGAAAAAAAAGTTGGGTGCTTAAATTGGAAAAAAAAAAAGAAGACTTTAATTGAAATTGGACGTAAGATATAATGATATAAACTAAATCCATCTTTTATATTAACAAGAGTATTTTTTTCCATTATATAAACAATTTTTTATACCTTTTTTATACATCTCATTTTTGCATACACATAAAACATGTTCTTTCTCAATTCCTCCCATCATTACCAAATTCAAAATTTACCATCCGAACTCTAATTAAACCTTCAATCCATCAAATTTATAATCAATAATCACCATCTTCATCAGTTATAACCTTCAACTTATTAAATTAATTATCAATGATCATCATCTTTATCAGCAAGGTTATAAATAGCATGAGGCGTGACATGGCGACATGGCCAAGCTTCAAGCCTTAGTGTGAGGCGTGGAGGCATGAGCGTTTTTAATCTAAAACAAGCAATATACATAGGATAAATGATGCTAATAATATGCACTTATTTTATGTCATCAATCATAGAGAGATTCATCTTGATGTTGTTGGAACATCAAAATGTCATTTTGAAACTAAATGGGTGGATTAACGTTCATGGGGATGAACGAAATAATAAATGGAAAAACATACGAACAAAGTGCACAAAGAAACAATATACTAAATAAAGCTAGAAAAGAAAAAGGAAATAAAATCTCACTTGAGGGGAATCTAGTAAGTAGACATAAACGAAATAGAAATCGAAACCTAGACTATTCTCCAAAGCAATACCAAAAACTTGATGTGGATGGTTGTAACGCACTAAGTTTTACAATCCTCCCAGCAGTACCCAACCGATGTAGTGTAGTATAGGCAAAACTCGGAGGATTGATCGATTCTCAGAGGAATAGTGAGGTAGGTTCAAGTGTATAACGGATTAAGTCTAAAGATTGAGGAAGATTATTTTGGTCTTTTATATTTTATTAGAAAGCAAGTAAAATCTCAGGTATTTGGAAGAGATTGGTTTTAAATTACTAATTAAACTAAAATACGATAAAAAATAACAAAAAAAGAAAAGTGGTGGTGAACTTCTTATATGAGAAAAAAACGTATTTACCTAGAATATCTTTACTCTCTACTTATCTCTTATTGTGTTGTCAAATTGTCACGTTCTTGTCTAATGTAATGTGGAGTATTCCTAATTACTAGTTGTGGTATGGTCAGTCCCACGTCTGTAGACTAACTTAAGTGAACGATGCATATATGATTTGTCAAGCTTAACCAATAACTAACCTACGCAATAAATATCCGCCTCAAATTAAATAACCTAAGACATAAGTAATTAACAAGTCACATTTTAGTGGACGTTCAACCTTGTATAATTTTCCTAGCTAGTTTTTCAACTCCTAACACGCACACCATTAAACAAGAGACGACAACATAAGAATCAATAACTATGTTTCATACAATCCCAAGTAAATATTAATTAGTTTAGCCTAACATAGTAATGAAAAGAGAAACAATTAAATAAATCAAATAATAACACATAGACATGAGTGAATGATTAAATAAATAATCTATTTTAACAATACATAGGTTCTTCAATGGTCGAAAAGGCCTAAAAAATGATAAAAACGCCTAAGGTTCGGTGGAGAAAGAACCTCAAAAAGCACACACACTAATCAAGGCTGAAGGCGTCACAACTGACTTAGTTGTGACAACGTCCACTTAGAAGTTGTGACGCCTTCATCCTTAATTTATTTGGTCTTGACATCGTCATGGTAAACCGTCTCCAACCACTGTATGGTTAGCACCTCCCAGTTATGGCGTCACGTTGTAGCTTGTGACGCCATAACGTGGCCTTCTTGTGACGTCTTTGTCGTTTTCTTCGATTTTCCATCCAATCGAGCTCAAACACGTCCTTTTCCAAAGAATTGTGTCCCAAGTACCTAAAACTCAAATATAAACAATTTAAGGCAATAAATGATCAAATATATCTGAATTTAGAGATTAAATGACCCTTAAAAGCGTATGAAGTTACACCTCATTCACTTTAGCACGACTCAAACGCCACCTAGAAAATGTATGTTACATTTTTTGCAAAAATGACATGGTTGGCCTATCGCAGTCTGGAAGCTCTTCAGCGGGGGGGACTCTGTCATCAGCCAGACAAAGTGGTTTTCTAGCCTGACATTCATTATCATCAGTCCAACATCATACCATCATCAGGTGATGTTATTGTACTAGACTGTAAGACTTGATAGCGTATCAATATTAGTGGCCCAAGTCCACTAATTATACGCCAATGTCAATCCCATTACCAAACATTCATTAAGGCCCATTATCAACATTTGATAAGCCCAATCACACTCCCTGACCACACCTGGCCTGGGAAAACTCCTTAGGCTATGTAACCGACACGCATGAGACAATTGTCTCTTAACTGTCACTGACGACCAAAATGCACCATCTGACATATGATAATAGGAGACACACAAGCAAGAATATTGGAGGCTGGCATGACCAAGTACAAGCCAAAGAGGAGTTGCAACCTTTCTTGCTTGTCTAGTCATTGGATAATCAACACCTAGCATGTCTACAACCGTTGATCACCCACTTGGGGTTTATCTTTAAACCCTAAATGCATTTCTATAAATAGAAGACATCTCGCACATAAAAAGGGACCCAACTCCTCTACACTCTCATATTGTTTCACACAGTAAAATACACATTTACATGATTTATTTGAGTGTTACCCAAACTCTTGATTCTCAATCATAATCTTTGGGTCTTTACTGTTCAACACAGGAAACCAAACAACACAACCATCTCAACCCAATCCTAATCACGTTTTACATACCGTACGTAAACATCTTATGATTTAAATCCTGTAATTCAATTAGAAAAAAAAGATAATTATCAGATTCTATCACTTGTGATATTTCGAAAACATCAGGAACAATGTTACCATATATTGTATTATCGAAATTATTTTATGCATAGCAATCTAATATTTTACCAAAACAGTACAGACACCCTCTTAGTGAATTATTACTTGTGCTATTTCACGGAAAAGACTCAACAATTAATTATTCAGTTTATCACATATGAGTTTATGCATAACTAACAACCAATGATTTTACAACATAACAATCACATTGTTAATGTATTATCACTTGTGATATCTCACATAAAAGACACAAACGAGACAGAGCAGTGAAACGTAATCCCTAATCACTCGTATATTCACAAAATCATCAATCAACAATCATTATCAACATTTTTCTAAACTAGTCAACGAATCACGTCAATAATGCTCCACCAACAATGAAACCCAACAAATAATCACAAGTATCTTCTCTATAATCATATATAAAGAGTTAAAATCAATATTTTGCTATAATTGGTAACGAAAACAACTCAAGTAGCAAATAAATAATGATCTAATCATGAATACTTGATTATAAATCTTACCTTCACCCGTATTTTCAATTGAAGGTTGACTCGGTCTGTTTTGAGTCGTAAATTTTCTGAAATCAACTTTTTGATGTTAGATCATTTCAGTTTGATGTGATTTAGCGATTATCTACTAGTAAAATTTGATTTAGGGTTACGTTTTTGATTTCCAGGGAGTGTGTATGTGTGATGTTTTTGTGTGTGTTTGAGCAATAAGAGAATGATAGGTTGAATGAGGTGGTTGGTGGGTGTTATGTAGTAGGTGAAATGACGATTTGACTCTCCAATTTAATTAGGGGGTGTTTGGTTAAACAAGAGAATAACTATGGGTATGATAATTGGAATGGTTGATAACCCATTACCCTTATGTTTAAAAACTGCATACCATCGAGGGGTTGATATCAATATTCTAGTTTCAAATCCACCAACCAAACAAGTACAATAAAAATGAAAGTCATTCTTTCGTACACATACCCTCAAACCAAACACACCATGGACGGAGCTTAGAGGGATCGGGCAAGGTCTTGGCCTCCTAAAGCTTGAGTAGCAGTGTAGTGTTTTGTGATATTATAACGGAAACTTTCATATTTTTTTTGTTTATACCAAGAATGTGTCATTTCATTCATGGCCCTCCCAATTTTTAAAATATATTTGCAACAAGCCAAAATCACCACAACTATATATCTTATGGGTATGTTTAAGAAACTAGTTTTATCTTTGTAAGTTGTTAATCAGTAATTATGGTTCAGAACTATGAAGTTGTTAATACGAGTACTAATTATATCTTTTTTCAATAAAAGTGTTTGGTAAATTAAATCGTTAAATGTAATTATAAGATGTAAAATGACATAAAAGGACATATTTATAATTTTAAACAAATGTTTGGAGGTATATCAAGAATTCAATGTTTTAATAGCTTCAACATGTTTAGAAAGTTTTCATGAATCGAACTTTTCGTTTGAACTATTTGTTTAAAATAAAAACTTGAAGTTAATGATCCAAACAGAAGCCTACTTATTTTAAAAGATTATTTTTTAATAAAAACAATTCTTCAAAAATTTCCCGCCAAAAGGCGCCTTATATCCTCGGGTCTTTTGGTGTCCGATATCAAGTTTGATTTTTAATCTTTTTATTATTCCACGTTTGGTAATAAATTTTTGCTATTTATTAATTGAAGTTTGATTAAACTTTGAATTTCATGCTCATTTTGTTTGATTTACATGTTCTTTGAAATGTTCAACTAGTATTTATCGAACTATTAAAGCACCATAATAGTTGCATATGGTTTTGATTGAAGACGTTATTTATTAATTTTCTTTATCATTTAGTTGAGGAAATTAAAGCTTCAACGTTTAATAGTTTCGGCCCCCCGAGAGAAAATCTTCTAACTCCGCCATTGAAACACACCCTTAATGTATTATCTTTTGTTTTTAATTTAAGCCACTAAATTATACTCCGTATTAAACGGTGGGTTGGTAAAGACTAACCACTTTCTTTTTAGCAAATGATTAACCACTTTATGTGCAAATTTTTAATAGCCTCTACAATAACTCAGCTCATTTCGTCTGCCATATGTATTGACAACAAACTGATATAGAAAGAATCCTCTCGCACATATACTATTTAATTGACGCTCTAAATATAACATAGACGGCAGCAAAACACCCTTTTCATTCAACTTTTTTTATTTTTGTATCTTGCCGTGAGCATAAGATGCTTTGTAGTACGAATCACATGTTTTCTGTGTGTTTATATTTTAATTTAAGTTCCACTGTACTTAATAAGCTGGTTTGTATATTTATATCCAAAAGAATATGCATTAAAAAAGTTAAAATAATAGAAAGCCAGGTACGCAACCAATAACATATGAATAGGGTTACACATGAAAACAACTAAAAGGTCAAAATGATGCTGCGATTAAGTTTAAATAAAATTATTATGAATATGAAGTATGGGCCCTTCATTTATTTCATGTGTTTTCTTTGTATTGAATGGAAAGTGGAAACATACCAATAACCAATAACCAATAACCAATTTTGAGAAATTGATATGACAGGTTACTACTAAACGAACAATAAGGAAGATCCCGTTAAAAAGATTACTCCTATACTAATATACTATTGGTTAATTTGTCTAAGTAGTCCTTAAAAATGTTCCTTTGAAACAATCCTGGTTCACAACTTACATGACATAATTATTCTTTACAATCGTTAACACAAAACTCCCATTAAATGGATATGTGACAATAGGAACAGAGTCAGGATCAAATATGTCAGGATGTACAAAAATTTTTAAAGTGTAATCGAAACACATTTGAATGATCGGAGAAGATTTAAAATCGTTTAAAAAAAAAATCGGTGTTTTTTTAAAATTAACACAATATCGAAAAATCCACTTATGCCCAAGAGGCGCGTAACCCCTAGCTCTGTCCCCTATGATAACCATATGCCAACATCAAGAGATCGACAGTAATTGGCAACCAACATTTATGCTAAGTTCGCATATATCGCTATAAAAAGTGTAACTTGTTTATTTCAAATTTTAACTTCCAACATTTAAGTCAATACAAACACTGTAAAAATATGTACAAATCATGAAAAGGAAAAGTAGGTTTTGTGGTAAATGTTGTCCAAACTACTGAAACTAACTACATAAGCGACATAATGGACTTCAGATTGCTGATAAGTGATAACCATGTGTGTGACATATGAGTCTGCACATATTTCTCTCTTCTCTTTTCTTTTTCTTAATTTTTTTTTTTATTATTATTTTTTTTTATACATACGTGGAATTGCGTTTGCACTCAACAAGGACTAGTTTTCTACGGTCTGGTTCTTGATCAATGGTATAAGGACGAATCTTTATTTTCTTGAATTTGGAGATGAACGTACTTTATAAGATTTGATTATGAACCAATTATAAGACGCAATGTTTTAAAAAAAGGATTTTTAATTGATCCGGTCGAGTCATTGGCCACCGGAACCGTCTAGTCGACCTGGTTTTCCATTCAATATTATGCAGTATATTTTTTCCGACCGGATCAACCAATTCGATCGCAGGGTCAACCCGGTTTTTATTAAAAAAATTTGAAAAAAAACAAACCCGGCCAGATTTTAAGACCCGGATTGACCCAGGTCACTCAAAACCCGGCAGGTCTAACCGGTTAACCCGGTTTTATAAACCCGAGTTTTTTTACCCGTTTTGTGGCCGGGCATCGGTCCGAACGGTTGAACCGGCCAGGTCGATCCGGGTTTGAAAACATTGATAAGACGTCATGTAGAGTTCAAGTAATGAATTGGTTTCAGTCAAATATTTTAAGAGCATGTTTGACACATAAGATTACGCTTTATTTTTTTAAATAAACTACCTAAAATATATAATTTGTTTGGCATATATCGTAACTTATCGGAGATATTAGAAAATAATTTTCCACAATCTCTTGAAATTAAATGTTATTTAAAAAAAAGACATTTTACGTAGTGTAAGGGTAATATATGCAAAATGGTTCAAAATGTTGTTTAAATAAAAAGGTGGGGGTGGTGGGAGTTGGGAAGTTTATAAAACAAACAAATAAAGAGGGAAGACGAATAGCGGCAATTTCGGCCACTATACTTTCATTTTCTCATCAACTTTTTTTCTCTCTATAATCTTCATCTTCATACAAAATTTCACCAATTTTTTTATAAAAAATCATCCCCTAAATACATGCAACCCTAACAATCCTCTCTTTTTCTATCTTTCGTATCTTTCTCTTCATAAAAAAATTAACCATGCCAGAAATTGATCATCTTAAGAGAAAGAAAAAGAAGAAGAAGAGAGGAAATAATAAGATCGTTTTCGGGTCTTGTTTTCGGTCATTTCCTGACCGGGGTTTTAAAAATGAACCGGTTTTTATTAAGGTTAGTGGTTGCAAAGGTATTAAAAATACGGAGTTTGTCCCTGATCATGTTAATTTAGTAAACGGCGACGAAGATTGTTGTGACAAGCGAAATAAGCCTAATCATCGGAGAAGCTTTTCGCGTGTTCTTAAAGCGGTTTTCTTTGACTCGCTTGTGGTTAGTTATTCATCTATCTGTTTTATTAACCGCTGTGAAATATGTTTTTTTTCTTAGACATTAATCCTTTTTGTCTTTTGTTTGTTAGGCATGAATCTATTAAAACTTCATTGGATCATGTTGTATATGTTTGAGTTCTAGTGACATAAATATGTTGTTGAGAGTTAGATTATATGTTTCAATGTGAATTATTCTGTTAGTGGAGTCGCAATCATATTGTTTTTGCGTATAGTTACATTTTCGTGTAAATTGATTCGGTTATGATCATGTTGTTTTTTCCTTAATAGTGGATAGATTGCGATTTCAATGAGTTTAATCTGTTTTGTTGTTGCGTTCTGACTCTGTTGAACTCGTAATATCATCTTATATAAGTTGCAAAATAGTAAATAGATTGATGTTTTGTACAATGAATTAACTTATTTTTAATCTAATATCATGGGAAGTATGTTAGCAAATTTAACAAATACCAAAGAGAAAAAAAAAAAAAAAACAACCTGTTGTTTTGCTTAGAGTTTTAATGACGTTAAGTTACTGTTGTTGAACATGTTGAAATAATTATGTAAGCTCTAGTTTCTTATTACAGTTCTAGTTTGATATGAAGTTCATTGACATTAATCTGTTTTTTTGTTATTGCTGTTGAACTCATTTTAGTTTTGCTGAATAAATTGACTAACGTTTATCTTGAAACATCAGACAAAAAAGATCCACAGAAGTTCTTCCAAATCTTCAAATGCATCAGACACAAATATGTCTTACTCTTCTTTATCAAGCGAGAAAATCAGCAAATCATCCGATGCCTGTACTAGTGATTGCATCAAGGAATCTACAGATATGGATGATTCATATAGTCGCCGTTCTAGTTCAAATCTCTTATCCTCATCTTCCCGAACCACTTCTTCCTCATACTCTAATTCTTGCTCATTAAGCAATTCTAATTCACGATCCTCATCTAACCAAAAGCCATCACCTGAAATAGATTTAGTCGACTTTAGACGTCAAGATTCTAGTGCCTCGTTACCAATAGCTAAACCAAAATCTATGAACACCATTACTCGTTCCTCTTCTTACCAAAAAGGATTACCACAACTAGATTCACTCGATTTAAGAAACTCGGCATTATCTAGTCCTGAAAAGACAAAATCTAGTTCCAACAATTGGAATATTAGGTGGTGTTTGTTTCTTCTTTTAAGTCTTATAGTCTTAGTGGTTTATGGAAGGATTTTTTCCATTTTATGTACCTCAACTTGGTTCTACTTTGTGCCATGTCGTAGTCATACTAAACGTGCTAAACCAGTCGCTAGTGAGGTGAAGTTAGTCGACACGGAATCAGAGCAATATAAGAAGAGAGTGATCATGGCTGGATTGCTTGATAGAACTCGTAATCCTATAAGGTAGCAATGCAAGGAAGATGAGGTCAGGGTATGTCAAAAGTGTACAAAAAGTGTATGTAACTTTTGTTGTATAAACTATAAATATTTACAGAAAGTGATTTTTATATATTTGTAATGGAACTTGGACCATGGAGATAAGGATCAAAGGGGATAAATTTATATATTATCTCGTAAGACATGTGTTTCTGTAAGATTGTTGATTTTTGCGCTTTCGTTTAAAGAATTTAGTTTTAGCTCGGATCTTCAATGCTACTATATCCATCTCAAATGAATCGATAACTTTTAAATGATCACACACTTAAAAAAATTAGGACCATAAAACTGTATACCGATAAGTTGTCATTTTAGACTATAGTGTATAAACCGTGTGATAGAGATAGGTAATGTCAACATCATTTATATAATTTCCAATCACCTAAAACTACGCAATAACCTCCTAATCTTGCAATTTACGTGATGCAATCTCTTAGGTGATATTGACATTATGGTCTTTTAAGTAGATTCTTTTGATAAGGAGTATTAACCTGAGTCGTTTAGAACTATTTTGATCATATCTATACTACTTTATAACGATTTAGACTTTCTAAAAAGCATGTAAGTTTTAATTTTTTAAGTTCACATCTTACTATTATTAAGAATTCATATACTTAAATTTTACACTATAATAATTGCATTATAACGTACACTAATGACACATTAAATTTTAGTATTAAAATGGATATTATAAACTTACAATAATACAAATTTATAGTTGTAATTTTATCATAAACATTCAAGTTATACAAAGTTCGAATGAAGTATAAGTATGGATATCATATTTGTATTGATATACTTAATGGAAATTCAAATACGCATCTACTCTTTTCGAATCATCAAACGAGAACCGTCAAATACTAACTCGCATCGCATATCGTTTAAAGATGAATGCGAGAAAAACTTACGTGTTGCAGTCAGCCATTTCATGCAGACTATGCTGGTTATCTATAATAGTACGTGACCGAGGTTGATGACCAGGCAACTACATTCGGATTGGTCTTCAAAAAAAAAAAAAAAAAAAGTTATGGCACTTGAAGTTATACATTTGGAATTATATGTTTGTTATTTTGAATTAGCCTTAATTAGTTATAAATAAGATAGTGGTGTGATTTTGACATTTTGAGCTAGTGATGCAACGGTTGGAAAGTATCAACGCTATTGATTATGTATAAACTTACGTTGCAACAGTGTAATGTTGACACATTAGGTTTATATCATGTAAAATGTTTTATGCTAAGACTAGAAATGTAAATGTTGGTTGTAAATTAGGTTGGCTACTTTGTAAGATTTTGCCTTTTACCTGCTTTGCTTAATACTGAATCCTTTGATGTCACGTGTTTGATTTGTTTTTTCACGAGCATTGCAAATCGTAATCATAATAATAATGACATCTTCCTGCTTACTCTTTCTTTATCCTCATGCTCATCTTTGCACATAATAATGTTTCCCTATCAAAAGTTTGTGATAATTGACTTCCTAAAAGTCAAATGTTATCTTACTGTTTCTCTATAGCACTAACGGGTTCTAGTTTATAAGTTAAATTAAATTATTGGACCTATAAGTTATCTAAGTTTTTATTTTATATCATATGAAATGTGGAGGATATACTTGAGATAATACGAGTAATATATTTAGTGATGGTTACAAGCAACCACAAACATTTACCTAGAAGATATAAATACTTCCAAAAGTCACAAAAGGTTATATACTTCAAAAAAAGTCATGCACGAAACGAAATTTTCTAATCATGTCAACTTTTAGGTGCTTGGACAACATAATATGTTAGAATTGGTTTTCCAATCTTCACAAAAATTGCTGGTCAATATGCAAGTGAAAGGTTTAAGCTTCTGTCGACATAATATATACGTATTTATTTTACTTAAACACGGCATATTGTTGGTCAAACAAAGGGAGCAATCCCCCACTACTACCAAAAGGACCTATTATAGACCCTCACATTTATATTAGTGGATATATCATGGTGCATTCGTTTGGGCCTGTTGGGCTGGATTGCCTGTAAAGACATTGGGTTGGGCCTGGTGGGCCAGCTGACCCGGTGCAGCAGTAGCAATATGGGCTTGAGCAATTGGGCCAGTAGGATAAATTGGACCAGGGGACATGGGCAAGCTGGACCCGAGTGAATATATTTGTATCTCACATTGGACTGGGATGAGAGGTCTTTTTCGCCAACCGAATGGGCCTAAGAAGTCTTGGGATTACATTGGGCTTGTTTATTGGATCCACTAGTGGACTGATGTCCAGAAGTTGCATGGGAGCTAGTACTATTTTGCACGGTGGTCGGGTTTATGGCCATAAGGATAGCGAGCGAGGATGAGGAGTTGTTAAAAGTGGATGTAGCATTGCCTTGATTAAGCATGTCACCATCCACAAAGAGGACCATGGACCGCACGATATCTTATTTCTTGAAAGTAATCGGGACGGAGAGGCTACCAATGTTCATGTTATGTGTGTCGAGCTAAACTATCCGTGCATCCTTGTTATCATGGAAAATATCGTGCAGTCTTTTCCAAATTCTGTTGGCAGATGCACTTGAGTCGAGCACCATGTCAACAAGTTCTGGGGAGATTGTGGCATAAATCCACATGACGACAAGGGAATCGTTGGTATCATGGTTTGGATCGGTTGTTGTCGTGCTTTTAGAGGTGGCATCCATCTAAACACTAAAATCTAAACCAATGTTGTTTTGTTGATGAAGACACCGTATCCCCAAACTTGACTAACAATTTTGTCATTCTGTTCGAAGAACGGCGTTAGCTGACATAGTGACTAGAAAACAAAACCCTAATTACTCAATTAACCATCATATTCCCTTAATTCACCCACCGACGAACATAACTGAAGTTTCTGAAGTGATTGTATGCTTTACTTTTTTGTAAATTAGTGAAGAATTGATGTGTATTCAAGGTTTTTATTGGTGGAAATGAAGGTTTTTGGCACCAAATTTAGTTGAAGAGATAGAAGATTGAAAGAGAAATTTTATTATGGCTTAACAAATTGTAAAGATAACAATGAAATTTTTTTATCTAAGTTAACATTTATTCTTTAGTCTCTATGTAACACATTTTTTTCCTATTAATTTATATACTTTTAGTTTATCTTATTATATGTACCGTAGTAACGAGTAAACACGATATGGTATGAACCGAATAAGAGATCACTTAAGAAATGAAACCGGTTCAGAAACAATCAGAATTCAAGTGAATAAGAATTGAACTCGAGTTTGAATTACAAATGAATGATTTGTTACAAAAGTGTGTTGAGAGAATTACATAGAAAACTAAATGATGTATCACAATTTGCATAAATGAAATATGAGATGACAATCAGATTTAAAGACAGTTGGAGTTTGTCTAACTCTTGGTCAAAGTCGCAATGACTTTCCCGCCTTTATTTGAAAGATGATTGGTTAGCACGTGTGACACTCACGTGCTCTCCGCTTTGGCTCGTGTCAAACCATCTCTCTAGAAAACCTTGACCATAAGGTTGCGTCGCCTAATCTGAGCCAACCATCAAGAAATACCACGGTTCTTAAGTCAAAGTTAAAGTAATTGGTATTTCATGCCGAAATCTCACCGTCATTAATCGAATCACTATCTTGAATTGCCAATCTAGGCTCGGGCTCGGATACCACTTCATTTCATACAACCAATCAACCCTTGGTACATAACCATCCGATTACAACACCAAAATATAGACCATCGACTCTTTATAGTAGAAATCAATTCAAGCCACAAACTTTGCTTCACTAACTCCAGAGGTCGCCAACTTTGCTTCACGAACTCAAAGATCAACAATTGGATGAATTGCTTCTATGAACACTTTCACGGTTGCAAGTTTCATTGAAGCAAAGTACATACAAACATATCTTTAAATTCCTTACTAGCTCTTGAAACTAATACACCATCAATAATATTCCATCACCTAAAGTTCATTAGATATGTTGCAGCAACAATACGATAACCATGATTCTCCCCTCCGAGGCAAGCAATGGAGATAAGAGCAAAGAGAAAGCTGTAGTTATTAACAGACGCACTGTCGAAAGCATCAGTTCAGCAACTTTGTTTCTTAAGCCAAACACTCCCAAAAGCATGTATTGGTAAAATCAAACAACCCGAAAAACAACAATCTGCAAAATTATTGAACGTTTTCCTTTCTAAAACAGCTCGTGCTTCCACAACAATCACAACAACTTTGCCACGGTTAGTCACTTTAATACTACACTTCAAAAGTATTCCCTTTTTCCTCTTTGGCCATTTCCACATGCCAAATTCTTTTTGCAAAGAATTTACATTGTATCACACTCGTTTTCTTCCTTGTAGGCCATTTCCAACAATCAAACTTCAAATGGGTATCTAGTCAGCTTACTTGGGTCGATTGTGGCACCACTCAGAGCCCACTTCTCACCTGAACCACACCACAATGTTCAAACCATTCTTCATGCCAATAATCACCTTTGCCATTCTTTCCTAATTTATCAACAAGCTTCTCAATATGCATACACCCTCCAATCAGTGACACTAATTCTTCCCAGAATTCACGCCAAACTTTACCAAAAGCATCATGTCATGTTTTCTTATAGCCAAGTTCCTTGCACCCAAACTCATCAAAAGCTTCTCGATATTTATTTGCCCCTTCAACATCAACACTAACACCCCTAGTCATCGTCCACCTACAACCCACTCCATTTGGTCCTATCTTGGTCCCGGTTTCAACCTCCATTAATGATTGTGTTATTCCCCTGTTTCCACTCTTTAGATACCAACTATCCATTTTTAACTTTGTTGTTCCCGTTAACTTGGTTAGAATTAACTACAGAGTTAATCTATCCAAGCTCCATGCTTAGCAATGTAATGAAAAATACTTTGTTAAAAGATAAACGTAAAGTAAAAGACACCATTTTCAACGTTTAATTCTATTTTCAATTAACAAAGAATTATACCCAAGTGTTTGCGGAACAACACTTGGGACTGAATGAAAAGTGTGGTAATTCTTCTCACTAAACTTAAGCTAAGCTTAAGTACAACTATGCTAAACCAACTGAGCTATTCTCAGGGACTTACTGTATTTGGAGGAGAGAAAGGTGTTTGTGAATGTCAACGCATTAAGCGCACAAACTTGTCAACCTTTCTACTCCTACTTATGGTCCTATTTATACATAATGATTTACAACCGTCATTGAAAAAGACAAAGATGACTTAAGCTAGTTTGGACAAAATACATGCATATTTTGTCTCATTATAATGCGTACTTTGGGTATAGGACAATGGTGCTTTCGAATAGCGATGATGACACCTTGCCCCGGTCTTTAGCCTTTCGGATAAAGTTTGACCTTTGCTTCATAAGGACTCCCCTTATTCGCTTCAAACTTATCCCGCTTGTCTCGCTTTTACTTGAGCCTTTAGCCTTCAATCCACTTGGTCTTCGCCTTAAGTCTTGATCTTCATAGTTGTTGAGGAGATTGGGGTTCATGAGTTATTGTCATCACCACCGAACTCATCGCCTCTTCTTTGATCATGTATCATTCACCGAGTCTCGCCTCACCGAATGTGTGACAACCCGTACTTCGTGTCATTTCTTGACACGATTTATGCCTCATTATTTCAACATTTATAGTAAACTTGGTTTACTTGTTTCAAATTCGCGTAACCTTGAGGTTTAGCGGAATTCATGATCATGTCATCACGTACATTTCATATGGACTAAGATTAGTCTACATTTCATGGACATCATTTGCATCTCATTAGTTCACCACGACATTTCATTTCACCTTCAACGCGTAATTTTTATATTTAATAAACTTTATCGCGTGAGTTATTATTTTGTATATTTAACCCGTTACTTTCAAAATGATCCTAGATATTTTTAAACTTACATTTAGTTCATAAAACTATATTTTTAGTTTTCCTAGTGTTTCAAATTTATTTGGTATATTAATCGTTAAAGTTTAATTATTACGTCGTTTTCTTAAAAATTATACGATAATTATTTTATCACCAATTTTCACAAGGAAAGTATTTTTACAATTTTATCACCTCATTACATTCTATTTTGATCTATTAAAACTTACTTGTATCAAAATTTCCATTTATCCTACAAGTTACAAATTACTACAAATTTCTTACACTTTCTTTACAATTTATACAAGTTTATATGCAAAAATTCATGCAAGTAAATGTTTAAAAAAAAAATAATATCTTGGGATACAAGATCCATAAAACCGGATATTATAGGGGGATGTATCAAAATGTGTACAAAAGTCTTGCTTATATATGTTTACACACAATCTTCATTATTTCATTCACTTCATTATTTTCTTCAAGTGTGAGAAAAATTTTGTTCTCTCCTCTCTTGGTTCTCCTCAAACCGCCACCTCCTCAAGAAACAAGGGATCAAAGATTTTGCAAGATCAAGTGTTAGTTACAATCTAGATTATATCCTTTATATGGTTTTGAAATAAAACCAAGGATATTTAAGTTAATCCTTTGTTACCTACACCTCTTCATTTTCACTAGTAAGCATATTCTTATCATTTTCAAGTTTCCTTGTCATTTCATAAGTTTCTTTTCATTTTTGGAGCTTATATGCATGTTATGTGATTTATACCATTTATTTCAAGATTTTAGAAGTTATATATATTTATAGTCATCCTATAATTATTCCCAAGTTATTCTTTGGTCTTGATGGTGATTAGGAACCCATGACACCCTAAGAAGGTGTATGGTAGGATTAGATTAGCTTTGGAGTCGATTTGAAGGGATTAGAATAGGTTTTGTCCGAGAAAAACTATTTTCGTAAACTATATTTTACGTTCTGTCCTTAAAACGAATTTCTGGAAACACCTACTGTTGGTACGACATTTTGGCCTTGATATTTACAAAATATACTTTAAAACGAATCCGTGGCTTTTGAACGGATAAAACGGAGTTATAACGGCCGTGGTGAATTTTTAAAGTTTGACGATTAAACGATATTTTTTAGAAAAATCAGCTTGCTTTGTTTACGCATATTTCGGGTCAAAAACGAGCCTTAAGCTTCACAAATTATTTCGACTTATCAAAAATATATTAGTTTACTTCGATACGAAGCTAAGGACATATTTTACGTAGAAAACGGATTTGAAACGACAAATATATGCACGTTTTCATAAAGTTGCCGTAAATATTATTATTTGAAAAACTATATTATTTTTACGTTATAAGTATTTCATTAGCTGTAAGGGCTATGTTTGCGGCAGTTTTTAACCATGATGTGAAACTTTTTATAACGAAATGTCTTCTAGTAAAATCAAGTTCATCGGCCATATTTTCCAAAACAAAAAGCCGTTTGTCAAGCGGAGTCATAGTAAATTATTTACGGATGTTCAAACTTGGCCGAAACTCATTTTCTGCACTCAATTAGCAAAAACCACCATCTTTAGCCTTTGATATCTTTATGATCGAGACCTTTGGACGAAAACTCCGAATCGAAACTTCTAGATATCGATACAAACTTTCCAAAACCGTCGAGTTCGTTCTCTAACGATCAACGACACCATTTTACGAGTACTTTTCCGAGTCATTTTGTTGATTTCATGATTTTTCCGACGACATCGTTTTGCGACGAAAAGTGGTAATTTCACCAAAAATCATTATAAAATCATTGTAGGATGACATTTTGACGTAAAAACATGTAAAGTCATTTTTGAAGGGTCAAGACGTCAAAAGAGTATTTTTCGACGACAAGTAATATTTTCAAAAACTCGTAAATGGTATAAATAACATACGAAATGCATGCATAACATTACATTGCAACTCATTACATATCATATCATCTCATTGGTACTAGGTCCCGGATAACGCATCACATTATACCTCAGTGTACTCACTCTTGTCATCTCGTCAGTTTACCAAGTGAGTTTCATAGCCCCTGCTTTTACTTGTTTTCATAACTGTTTTGGGGGAGATGCATGCTTAACTATATTTTTCTCAAGTACTTTATATTCTTAAGGATAACTCCTATCACGATTACATCATTTCAAAACCGAATGTTGTACTATATAAATTGTTCATGTTTGCGTGCTATAGTTACACGTCGAATAAAGTACTATATCAGTTGACTACTGATACATTGAGTTAGGTGCTATTGCTTATGTGCTATTGCTTATGTGCTATGGATTAAGTGCTATTGTTCTACGTCGAGTTAGGTACTATTGTGAATTCATTTGACATCATATGTTTGGAACATAAACTTTACACATTTTGGCAATGGGTTGTGAACACACAGGTTGCAAGTTTTGTATGGGCGAACTTGAACCGAGTGGATTTTCAAGGCCTTTGCTGCATAAACGATTTTGAAAAACTTTACATTTCAAACCAAACTCTATGAACTCACTCAACCTTTGTGTTGACACTTTTAGCATGTTTTAATCTCAGGTATCTAAGGCATTCACTTCATGGCACGCATTGGGACACATCATGGAGTCGTGATGACGACGCGTCTCACTTGGGTTTTTCTTACTTTAAAACATCGTTTGTATTGTAACAAACTTATTTCCTCACAAATTGGTTTTCATTTGGGACCTACTTTGTAAACTCTGATTATTTTATTAAACCAAACGATGTATTTTCCAAACGACACTTTAGGTCGTTCAATATAACTGTGATTGTGATGCTATGACAATCAATCCCGTGAATTTCATTCACCGCAAAATGTAATTTGGGGTGTGACAGAATGGAAAGTCTTTCTCTTAGGCTTGTCCTGAGCTTCCTGAAGATGACTCACTGAGTGACTATTCACTGAGTGACTATTCACTTAGTGACTTAGTAGATGTTCATGGATATTTAACACTTAGGTTATTTTCTATTCAAATCCTAGTTTAAGGATACTTGGGGTACTAAGTGGACCCCAACAAACTTATCTTTAGGTGCTAATATTTGGCTCTCAAAACAGCCATCAAACTTCTCTTCACAAACTAACTTCTTTTGGCTGTTCCCACATGTATTACGTGTCATACCGCCAACACAATATGACATTCTAGTGTCAAAACCTTCAACAACCCTTCTATCCATTTTGACGTCAAAACCAGCAAACAACTTATCAAATTTCAAATGTGTAGTAGTCTTACTGTATCGCACTTATTAAAAAGGTGTGACTCATTAATTATCACTAAACAGTTGTCAATACCATTTAGTCCTCTTGCATCATCAAGAATCACGTTGTCATTGAACTATTTGATTTTATACCCTTTCCATCTTCGATCTTCTAAATCAACTTCAACAACGATCTTTCTTGTTCATCAACTAAAGACCTCTAATTTCGTTTATTCCTTTCACATATGTTATCACCATAAAAATGCCAACACCAAGAGATATCACATCACACAAACCTATTTTTTCCGCTCGCTTTATAATCTCATCATCTACATTAGCAAGATTACCAATAACTACCAAAGTCTTTGTCATTACTTCCAACCGAGTCACTCAATTTCATTTCTATACCTCAACTTTTTCTTCAAAAATCTTGTCAAGAGCGATTAACCCAACATACTCACTTTCTTTGCCATTGCCATTTATTTACAACATTCAACAACAACTTCACATGAATTATTAGGATTGAACGAGGTGTAAATGATGGTGTTAGGTCACTAGTTTTACAACACAAGCTTAATAGAAAGAGATAAAGGCGATTGAACAATAAATCAAACACACACACACGATACAAGTAAACGGTTATCGTAGAGTATATGTGAAAGAAATAAATTGAACAACCAACCCTCAGTGAGGGTTATACAAGAGTATTTATAGGAGAGAAGCTAGGGCAACACTTCCTAGTCCCTTCCTTTCTCCTATGGGCTTGGGCCTAAGCTCATGGGCCTTCTACATAAGCAAGCTAATAACAAACATAAAGGCCATAATTAAGCTAACTATTACATATGAATTACTAACACTTGATTTAGGTTTAGGAGTGATTCCAACAATCTCCCCTAAGTGTTGGTGATGAATGAATATGAACAGTGAAGGCATTGATGTAATAGTAGCTTTGACGTCTTCGACATTCTTCTTTCTTGTGAGAAGAATTGCCTTGATTTGAACAATCTCCCAGTGTAGAAATTGTTTTCTTTAAACAGTTTTGCTTTGACGTCATCTTTAACTTTGTTCTTTGATTATTGTTCTTTGTGATGGAAGTGATAGTATGTTGTTGTTATGCGCATCAAGTCCGCCTCAGTCTCCCTTCATTGCTACGGTGTCTCCACGCCATTCTTCAACATGCTCACACGCCTTTAACGTTGGATAACAAGATCGATGAAGTTCTTTAAGTCTTTAACTTTGTAGATTCTTTGGATTGACGAAGAATCATTCGACTTTGTGTTGCTTTAGGATAGAACTTCCATTAGTGATGATGTTGGCATGAGCATGTGAAGAATCTGACGATCATTCCGCTCCGTAGCTTCCATAAGAAGGAAAACATGAAACGGTTAGTAATAAGCGGATTCCGCACTTACAAGTTTGAACCGAGAGTGTTAATGAGATAGTGTGAAAACACAACTCTAATTCTCACAAAGGCCGTTCTCGAACCGAATCGTAGACCGCTTGAGACACACTAAGCGTAATCCACGGGAGTTACGAAGTGACCCGCCGCCGTGGTGTTTGATGTTGACCTGGCAGAGTTTCCATTCAATCACCGAGGATCACGGATGTGAACCTCTCATAAATGTTCTCGCAGATTGCTAAGATCGTGAAGGACTCGATAACGCACCACCGATGTTCTTATTGTTGAACATCAAGTGATGAAATGTCAAGTGTACCTAAGAGATCTTTTGATGAATCTCGTGGCTCTAGACTCAATGGTGCGTTTTGGTTTTCCGAGCGGAGACTAGGGAGAGGTCTCCTTCTTCAATACCAACGATCTCAAGAGAAAGCCAATAGTTTACGAGGGTTCCTGTGAGAATGAAACAAGCTTCTTTTGAGAGAAACTTGAGTGGCTAAGAAGGTTTAGTGCATCGTCACCGGGTCCATGACGGCTTTTATTCTTCAATACCGGCCATCAAGTGACAACCAAGAGCATATGAATTGAACTCGGTGTCCGCCCCTAAGTTGAATAATTTGGAGAGCTATTTCTTTTCACCCTTTCTTTGCATTTCTTTTAATTCTTCAACTCCTTCTTTCTCCGATTCTCATTTTCTCCTTTTATAATCATACCTAAGGACTTCTAAGTACTAACTATTTGTGATGTCCTTGGGTAGATCCCTCCGGCTCTGGCGGATCATAGGACTCGTTATTCCTAACCTTAATCTCCTTATAACCCATTGCCATAAAACCATTTTTCATGAAAATCTCTCAAAGTGTTTGTGAATGAAAAACATGTTTCAACACTTCAAGAGTTTTAGATTTTGAAATACTCCCTCCACATGTGCTTAAGAGTTTTTACGAAATCGCACAATGAGGAAAGAGCTTGCACTTTTGAATTGATCGACTCAAGATAGACAATTCCCAGGGACACGGTTATGTTGCATAGTTAAAGAGATACATTGTCGACTTTTAGGTGACAACTAGCTCTAATAACTACCTTGAAGGTGTGGGCAAACCTCGAAAGGTTGTCAAACCCGTCAAAGTTCATGTCTATCAAGAGCTTCTCGAATAGGTACAATTTACTTGGATAAGTCTTTGGAAGACAAATGTTTTCAATGTAAGGCTATTAGATCCGTCAATTCATGGGTTGAAGTCTTTTCACATGAGGATTCAACTAGCAAAACACAACATATTTCTTATCACATATTTTCTCCCCTCAAAAATGGCATATAAATGTTGTTTTGAAAAATGTTGAGAATAAATATGGCTATTTCGAGTGTTGTGGGAAGATGACCACTCGTGAACAATTTGTGAACAAAGTTTTAATTCAAATACCCCTCAACAAGTGATATAAACGGTTGAGGTTTTGAAAATCATACGGGAAGTACTTGTTCTTTTGAGCAAAACCTTGAAAAATGAAAGGTTTGATAGGTTGTACTAAAAATAAGAAGCTTCGCTCCTTTTATAAGGATTGTGGCAATCAAGCGCACCACGTGGTCCTTTCTTGACAAGAACGGGTTGTACATTGTTATGTATGCACAAGCCATTGTAATAATAAATCATACATCCAAAATATTATGAAATAGAAGCGATTCAAGGGTACCGGAAGTCCGGTGATGTTGCAGAGTGCGAACCGGCGTTGATAGCGGTGATGTTAATCCTGGTCGACCACCAACAAAGCTTTCCAAGGTTACGAATCGATCCCGTCGATACAACCTTTCATCAATCATTACGGTGATCCTCGCACATCCCTTACGTCACGATAGTTCCATCGCTTTGAGACCCTATGCCTTCATATATCGCCTTCAATCGATAAGCCAATCCGTCCTAACCTTCTTCAAAGTGTGATCCCCAAACTTGTGAAGATCTCTACACGCCATCAAGCAATTTCGTTGAAGTTCACCGCGATAAACGACGCCGAATAGTTTCTTCGACGAGTGTGTATTGTGGAAGCCGGTTGATGTCGGGAAGATCTAGGCGAGGTGGAGTGAAGTTGACAGGTCCGATATGATTAAACCGCAGTCGGAGATCTTCTACACGCCTCGTATGACTATGCTTCGATGAATATTAGCAAGGACTTGATGTATTCACGTTGTACTTGATCGAGAATTGTCTCGTGCGTCCTCGTACTTTGGCAAGATCTGGATCTTCAATGTCGTTGAGAGACAAATTCGAAAGTCCGCTTCATCGAATGCATAATCTTTTCGTCTTGTCTTTTAACCACGATATTCTTGAGAAAAGTGTAGTCCCATTTAGACGAAGATCAACATGTTTAACATCAACGATTCCTTTAGTAATTGAACACTTCATTTGAGACTTCGAACTTGGCGCCTCGTAGTAGATTCGTCTTGTTCCGCCAATGGTGAATCCATACATTGCATCACGGTTATACAATTCACATTGTTAGAAAACATGTGGGTAGCCTTTTCCTCGATGGCTATGCGGTTTGAGTATATGGTCACGGAGCGGAAGTGTCGGAGATGTAGCATATTTCCTTGAATCAAGATCTTTGCAGTAAGAAATTCCAAGTCTCTGTTGAAGAAACAAATAAATGGAATCTTAGGGCGATCTGGTTGGCCAATTGTCGGTATAGGTTTAGACCGATCGGTGTAATATGGAGGATTGTCCGTTTGGTGAAGTCGATGTTTGCTTCTTGGTTGAGCCAATCCATATTGTTAGACATGGCTCGTGCTATATTGTCAAGGTGATACTCAACTTCAATAGCACTTTCCGAGTCATCTTTGAGAAGTTGAAATGCTTCATTCTTGATTCGCTTCAACTCGGATTTCGCCATCTTCTTCACACGGAATTTTTCTTGCAAGAACTTAGCATGCTCCAATGTATTACCGCTCACCGTTCTTGACCTTCATTTGGATAGGGGTGGAATTAACAAGTGTAGAAAACCATTCAAATTCTTCCGTGTCATCTTCATCTAGCCATGATACGACGTCGACTTTGGGCGCCTTCTTCTTCTTTTTCTTAGGCCCGGATGAGGATTCGGTTTCTTAACTTTGTCGGAGAGGGGTTGTTGTTGGGGCTCATGGAATTCCTCATCGCCACCACCCGTATACTCAAAGTGATCACCGGTTTTCGAGTCTCGCTGGTAACTCGGAAGAACTCGAGGTTTTCAATAGAAGAACGAGGAGGAGACCTTTGTTGTCCGGAGTCCGTTTGGGTGGAGGTTGCATAGAAGATGATTCACCGACTTCTTCGAGCGCTTATGCTCGTCATTCTTATCCCGATCCTTATCTTCATCGTCGCGTGGAGCGCTTCGCCTTCGACTTCTTCTCGGCATGTCGATTTAAGTTGATATTCCAAAGAATGCTTCAAGCAATTTACCTTCGTGAGAGGCAAGTGTTGCGGATCGTTTGGACATTTGAGCTACCAAATGGTCAACTAACTCAAGATCCGAGAATATTATGGGATCAACTGGATTGATGTTCACGTGCATTGGTGTTGATTTCATAGTCTCGCTTGGCCGATGAAGTAGATTCGGATAGAGTTGTTTGGTGAATAACTCCTTTGTAACTTTAGGAACAATGTCGAGAAGGTACCATGAGTGTACCCTTTGATCATTTCGCCTATTTTCCCTTGAAGATCATCTTTCATGAGCTTCAGACATACTCCCTTTCAACTTTCATCTCGTCATTCTCGTCATGAAGGTATCAGATGTCGATCGGTAAGAGAAATTCATCTTCCGTAGAGCATGTCTTTCTTTCGACTTGTTTGACAAAGATTCACAATTCTTTTATGAGTATGAGAAACCAAGATCGAGTTGACTTCTTCACCGATTTGGATGTTGATTTGGTTGATCTTTTGATGGTGGTGGTGAGGGTGAGAAGATGAATCCGATGATGATGAGATGTGAGGAGACTCGGGTCCTTTGGTGGTTCGTAAGTTTTCTCCTTAGACCGTGACGTGTTGTCAAGAAGAAACTTTTCATAATCAATATCTTCATCATTTCCGGACTTAGCTTCTTCATCAACTTTATCTTTCTCGGACTTCTCCTTTTCTCGTTCCTCAATGTTATAATCGCAGAGTCCTCCACAAGCTTTTGCTATTGCACAAGAGTGGTGGCACCAGTTCCCTTATCGGGTCGATTAACCGCATCGGGATCGGTGAAGAGTGGACACCACCACTCGACCCTCCGGGGCCACGATTTGATCTTGTTCAAATTCTTTAGCTTTTGTAGGTGTCTAACGATTTTAAACTTCTTCACGTAGGATGTATCCAGTTGCTCTTCTTCCGAGCTATCCTCTTCATAAGGCACAAGTCCGGAGTCTTCCCTTTGCTTATAATTCTTTGGTGGTGGGAGGTTTTGCTCTTGAAGGAGGTGCTTGAGTTGCTGATTGCAGTAGAAGACCTCTTCGTCGATTGTGTATCATCGAGCTTTCATCCACTAGCTTTCTTTGTGGTTCAAGCTTTGGAATGGGAATAGGACCGACTTCCTTAGAAGAACAGTATTTTTACGAGGAGGATTCCTCTTGGGGAACTTCCTCTCGAGTCTCGATTTTGCAAGACTCCTGCACTTCCTCTTGGTTTTTCTAGTAGGCGCACTGGAAGATTTTTCATCAAGAAAGCCAACTTTGTTCTCTTTCACATGCTACCATGTATCTTTTATAAGAGTAGAGTTGTTTGAGTTCATCCGAGAGAAGGAGATCCGCAACACAAAGACCTTGTTTCTTGGTGGTTGACTCCTTAAATCGACTTTTAGAGTGGGTTCGGACAACACGTCAAGATTGTCGGGGTCATTGATTCTCTTGGGGATATCGTGGTTATATCCAAGTGCTCTTTGGATCAACAGTTTAGTATATCCGATATAAGGAATCTTTAAGCCAAGCTTTTGAGAAATGTCATCATGTCATCCCATATCGAGCTTCAATTTCGATGTGTTTCATGTTGATTAGAGCCTAAAAGATTTGCAGTTCCACGAGCTTGGGATGCTCATAGCCACCGCCACGACCGTAAATAGATTTTGTGATGATGATATAGAGGTTCTCCAAGGTCGAGAAATGTTGTTAAGATCCACGTGAGAATGCTTATTAACAACCCTCAAGCTTCGCCATACCCAATATCGATAAAAATTGCGTAATGTCTCTTGATGGGTGCAGCAGAGAATTGAGTTGGTATGATGTCGAATGAGGAGAATAACCCTTAAGTCCGCATGTGTGATGGTAACTTGTTTGTGATTGAGCGCCACCGTCAAAGATTTTGACCTTTGACCATCTGCATTGTATTCCGTAATTGTGTAAGTAGATTTCCGAACGATGGCGAGTGGGTGAGCATGTTCGATAGGGATGATTCTTCGAATATCCACCGCAATGAGACAAGAAGATTCGAGCGGTGAGAGTTTCAAAGTCAACTCTGAGATTGTTCTTTCCAATCTTCATTGGGTAGCCATGCGGGAAAATATCAGCAATGGTGAGAACATTTGGTGCATCCACATTCATTTGAGCGGCCATGTCGTGATCTGAAATAACATTAGCCAAAAGAACCAACATATCGAAAGACATTATGTTAGTCAACAGATGGTTTTATTGTCTAATTATTGAATGTGCAATGTCAATGATTGTTACGAGTCCAAAGTCACTTGTTTGTCCAATAGTCCAATGATGTCGAGAAAAGTTTCGTGAGTTAGTTAACTTTAGGTTTTAAAGTTTATGTTATCACTTATTTAACACAACATATTAAACGTTTAAGCTTATTAGTGACATTTTTGGTTTCGTGACGTTATGATTTATTTATTTACAAGTTTGCACGCGTAACAGTTCTTAATGAAGATTAGATCAAGGCTTATGCGTAGAAATGGTAGCTTATGCGTAAACAGGATAAATATACGCGTAGACGCAAGCTTATGCGTAGGATCCTTACTTCACGCGTAAGAAATGTTACGCGTGAGGAAAAGGGGACCTTATGCGTAAAGCTTACGCCAGAGGCGAATATAAAACCCACGCGTAAGGCTTACTCGTAAGAGTAGACCTTATGCGTAGAGGTCCTTGTTTCGCATATCCTTCACGGGGATACGCGTAGTCCCTTTGATATTCTTGGTATGACAAACATGTCACATAAAAATGTTACAATTGCTTTAAGCCCATGACACCGAAAGGCTATTCATAATGTAGGCCCCAAAGAGTGTTTGCGGACAACTCAATAATGTTATTAAATGAGATGCATCCGTATTACTAGTTGGGATTCACCAACCCGGATGGGCGTCACCTCGATAGATCTATCCACTACTTTCGCTTCTAAGATTAACGGTTCATGTTAGGGTAATGGGGACTTTCAATTGGCAAATCACGGTAACTTAAGCAATGTAAATGAATTTAACATACTTGGTATCGTAATAAAAATGTTGTGCAATGTATTCTCCCCGTAGGTTTGAAAATAATTAAAAGCATGTACGACGGGGCTATGAAAACTCACTTGATAAAGCGGTATGATGACAAGAGTGAGTACCTTGAGATGTATCGAATACTTTAACCGGGACCTATTACGAATGATATGATATGTAATGAGTTGCAATGTAATGTTATGCATGCATTTAGTATGTTATTTATACAATTTGCGAGTTTTGAAAAATAATACTTATCGTCGAAAAATACTCTTTTGACGTCTTGACCATTCTAAAATCACTTTACAAGTATTTACGTCAAAATGTCATCCTACAATGGTTTTGTAATGATTTATTGTGAAATTATCACTTTTTCGTAAGTAAAATAAAGTCGTCGAATTTTCATGAAAGTGACAAATATGGCTTGAAAAACTAGTCGTAAAATGGTGTCGTCGAGCGTTAGAGAACGAACTCGACGGTTTTGGAAAGTTTGTATCAATATCTAGAAGTTTCAGTTCGGGAGTTTTCGACATAAAGGTCTCGAACATAAAGATAATAAGGGTTAAAGATGGTGATTTTGTCTAATTGTTGTGTAAAATGAGTTTCGGCCAATTTTAAGCATCCAGTAAATAATTTATTACAACTCCGCTATACAAACGATCGATTGTTTTGAAAAATATGCTCGGTGATCTTGATTTTATTAGAAGACATTTCGTTCCAAAATTTTTACATCATTGTTAAAAACAGTCTCCAACATGGTCGTTTACCACCGTAACACTTGTCTCGTAAAATAATATAGTTTTTGAGAAAATAATAGTTACGGCAATTTTATGAAACGTGCATATCTTTGTCGTTTCAAATCCGTTTTCTCATTATATCGTCCTTAACCGTATCAAGTATACTAATATATTTTGATAAGTCAAAATAATTTGTGAAGCTTAGGACTCGTTTTGACCGAATAGAGTAAAAATAGTATCTTGAAATTTGAGAAAATTATATATTTAGTCGTCAAACTTTAAAAATTCATAACTTCTTCGTTATAACTCCGTTTTTATCCGTTCAAGCGGCCACGGATTCGTTTTAAAGTATATTTTCTAAATATCAAGGCCAAAATTTCGTGCCTACTGTCGGATTTTCCAGAAAAATAAAACAAGGACAGAACCTTTTATAACTTATCGAAAATAGTTTTTCTCGTACTAAACCTATTCCAATCCCTTCAAATCAACTCCAAAGCTAATCTAATCCTACCATACACCTTCTTAGGGTGTCATGGGTTCCTAAACATCATCAAGACCAAAGTATACCAAGGGGATAATTATAGGATGACCTTATATATATATATATTTCTAAAAATCATGTATTAATGGTATAAACAACACAAATCATGCATGCTTGCTCCAAAAATGAAGAGATACTTATGAAATGAAAAGGAGATATGAAAAATATAAATGATATGCTTACAAGTATTATGATGAGGTGCAAAGAACAAGGTTAAACCTAAACACTCTTGGTTTTTATTTCAAAACCTAATAAAGAGTGTTATCTAGATTGTTTTTAACTTGTGCTTGAGAAAAAAAATGATGATCCCTTTGGAAAACCTCTTGATGGCGGTTATGTTGGAGAAACAAGAGAAAAAGATTTTGCTAGCTAGGTGAATATGAGTGAATGAAATGAGGTAAATAAATCATGGAAGACTTTTATGTATATGTAAAATTATTAACAATCAAAGACCATACAACATTTATTACTACCCTCCCCCTTGGTCGGCCAAGGGGGGAGGGATGTAAAGATATTTTGTTTTTTTTTTATAAAATGTATAAGTATGTATTTGTAATAAAAGGTGTAAGTGAAATTGTATAGTTAAATGTAACTTGTAAAGTAAGTGGAAATTTTTAGGTAAAAGTAATTGTTAATAGATCAAAATAGAATGTAATGAGATAATAAAAATTGTAAAAATACATTCCTTGTAAAATTTGAGTGATAAAATAATTATCGAGTAGTTTTTAAGAAAACGTCGTAATAATATAACTTTAACGATTTATATACAAAATAAATTTAAAACACTAGGTAAAGTAAAAATATAGTTTTATAAACTAAATGTAAGTATAAAATACATCGGGATCATTTTTTTTTTTTGAAATAACGGATTAAATATTCAAAATAATAACTCGCGCGATAACGTTTATTTAATATAAAATTTGCGTTAAATGTAAAATGCATAGAACCCACGCAGACGCTGCGCGTAAGATTACTCTTCACGATAACTTGCTACGGCGTAAGGTGATCCTTATGCGTAGTTAACTAACAACCTTGATTCCGATTTATCGTGTAGCGGACACGAAATAACATCATCATAACTTCAATATTAACATTAACATTCATTCTAAAACAGATCATGGCATGAAACTCATTAAACAGTTTACGCATAAAAAATCTTACACGTAAACCAAAACCCTAATAGTTCATAGATTACGCTTAAGAGTTTTAGCCATAGGAATTACACCAAAGTGTTTCTGGGAGGTCTAAGAAGCATATAGAGTATGTTTATCCAAGTTTTAACATCAAATAAGCCATGAATCAAAATTACCCAATTCGTATAAACTAGAACCCTAATTTTCAATTTATGAATCATTAGTGATTCTGGGTTTAAATATGCTCAATTCAACTTGAAAACAACCTTATACAACAATCTTTATTACCAAAAACATTCTCATTTGAAAATACCCAAATGACTCATGAACCCTAATTTTGAAAATCAATCAATTCGTGTTTCGGGTGGATTTTGAGGATAAACATAGTATCATTGATGTTATTGAAACGCTTTGACACACTTATTTTAACCACAAACACACACCATCGATTGTGTGTTCATACGCTTATGCGTAGAACACATAATCATTCATATCTTCGCTTTAGCCGTTGGATTTGCATAAAAATCAAAACCCTTGCTTGTAATAACGCTTAGATTACGAAAACACTTACAATATGATGATCAAAACACGGATTTGAAGCTTGATTATTAGGCGAGGATGAGTTAGTTGTGTGTATTAAATGTGAGGATGAAGAGTTAGGTGGGAAGTTTTATTAAAATAACTTTTGATTCTCGTGGCTTTAGTCCCTCCACCTTTTCCATTTTCATCCAAAGCCTTTTAACTTCCATTTTGGTTACCAAATGATAGATTTTAAGAAAGAAACTTGACGACACTCCTCTCGACTTAAGAAATAAAGAAAGGTTATAAATTTTAGTCCATGGAGTGTCATTGAACCGTAAAATGTGACCACCATTTTAAAGAAACAACTGTGATAAGGTAACATGTAAGTACACGGTTATTTTGAAACAGTTAATATTAAATTTTCTCCCTCAACACTTGATCGAAAAAAATCTTGAATTTTGAAAGATTTGAGTGTCGATCAAGAAATGTACTTGCCATGTGTAAAGAAATATAGATAGAAGATTTTTTTTTTTTTTGAAAAGAAAATATTTACAAAAGAGGTTTTGGTGTTTGATCGGTTTTAAGACTATTTTAATAGTTCATCCAATTCCTCTTGAGTCAACACCGTGATACCAATCCGTGGACCAACTCATTAAACCTAGCGGAGGCAAGGCTTTGGTGAGTAGATCCGCCAATTGGTATTCGCACTCCACAAGTATAATTCAACTGCACTGCTCTACATGATCCTTGATGAAATGATAGCGAAGATCGATGTGCTTTGATTTCGAGTGTTGAATCGAGTTGCACGAGATCGCAATGGCACCGATTGTCGCATACATCGATTCTCACAACACGTAACCATAGTCTTTGAGTTTTGTTCTCATCCGATGACTTGAGCACAACACGCCGACATGGCTACATATTCGCGCTCGTTGACGATGACGATGTACAATCTCGCTTCTTTGATTGCCAGGACACCGGTTTATCACCAAGAAATTGTAGTGCCTCAAGTACTTTTCCGTGAATCTAAGCATCCCGCGTGGTCAACGCCCGAAAAACGATTAGTTCAAAACCGAATCCTTCTGATACCGATCCCAAGTTAATGGTTCCTTGATGTATCGGAGGATTCTTTTGGCCTCGAGAGGCGGGTTTCAGCTGGTCTTGACCGATAACGGGAGCGAGATAAATGGCAAAGACAATGTCGTCGATTAGTTGTTAGATACATGAGAGACCCAATAATACTCAGATTTGGTAGGGTCCACTAATTTCCCATGTAAATCAACAGATAGCTTGGTATGAGTCATCGTGTGGCATAGGTGTCATGTGTTTTCATTCCAAATTTGTTTAACAATTCAAGGGCATATTTGATCGACTCAAGAAAATACCACGGGGTGATTGATGAACTTGCAGTCCTAGAAAGAACGAAGTTCACCCATCATGGACATTTCAAAATTTTTCTTCATTAGTTTTGCAAAAGCGATTGAGTACTTTTTATGTGTAGACCCAAAAATAATGTCATCCATGTAAATTTGAACAATTAAGATATGTGCCCCGTGATATTGTATAAAAAGAGTAGGGTCGACCGAACCTTTGGTGAAATTATTAGCAATGAGGAAAGATGATAGCTTATCATACCATGCCCGAGGAGCTTGTTTGAGACCATAAAGAGTTTTGTTCGGTTTGTAGACATGGTTCGGGAACTCGGATCAACGAATCCTTCCGTTGGTCGACATAAACCGCTTTTCAGCTTGTCCATTGAGAAACGCAGTTTTGACATCCATCCGAAAGACCGTCATATTCATATGAGCCGCGAACGCGAGGAATATCCGAACGACCTCAAGACGAGCAACCGAGCAAAAGATTCTTCAAAGTCAATTCTCTTCCCGACGATAACCCTTAGCAACTAGACGTGACTTGTTTCGATTACGTTCCCTTCAAAGATCCAATTTATTTTTCCAAATCCATTTGAGACCAATGACGAGACCCCGCTGGTCTTTCAACCGTTCCCATACTTCAAGATGTTTTAATTGGTTGAGTTCTTCTTGCATGGATTCAATCAGATTGTCTTTTGTCATTGCGTCTTTAATGTTTTTAGGCTCGACAGCAGCCGGTGAGTGCATAAATGCAATGTTCATCATCTGTGTAAAGACGTTGTCTTGTAACGATTGGTTGATTCGGGTTGCCAATAATATTTGCCGAGGATGGTCTTTTGTCTATCGATGTGTAGAGGGTTGATGTTGTTATACATTGTGCGATTCTAAGGATTCAAATGGTTTGTTGATGATTCCGCGACATCAAAAAGCAGTTGTCATTAGCAAACGGGTTAAAGAACGATTTGGATCAAAATCCGCAGTGGGGGTACTTCATTAAGAATATCATCACCGTTCATCATTGTTGGAAGCGGTTTGTTCAACTGCTGTGGTGGAGTCAATCGGTGGTGCTTCTTCAAAGAGTTGTTGTAGCAGTGTGTATCGTATAAGAGTAGTATCAGTTGAGCAATGGAAATAGCGGATACACCGAGCACGCTCATCAATATCGCCACCGAATGCAGGAGCAAATAACCTTTCCATTTGTTGACGAGTGAGCTGGGGCTTTGTTCGGTGATGATGGGGTTTGAGGAAGTTTAAGCGGTTGTAACCGGGTTCCAAGTTGTTATACTCGTAAGCCATGTCCGTAAGTTCATCAAAATGAGCATGAATCGTTTCCATAACCTCGCTTTGTACGACGATTCCATATCCGTAACCTTTAGAATTCTCATAATATCCAATAAAGACTCTAATGTCGACTTTGGCTTTGAGCTTTCCAAAATCATCTCGATCATTATTCGGATAGCAAAGGGATCCAAATACATGAAAGTGTTTGAGATTCGGTTTATGGTTGTGGACAAGCTCGAAAGGTGTTTTGTTGTGGCATTTTGTAATCATAGAACGGTTTTGAGTATAGCTTGCGAGATACAACCGCCCACAAGTAATCTGGAAGTTTAGCATTGACTAACATTGTTCTTGCAGCCCACTAACGCTCGATTTCATCTTTCAACAACTCCGCTTTGTTCGGTGTACGCAATAGATGTCGATGTCAATTCCACTTTCTCATAAAATTAACGATGGGTTTGGTTAACAAATTGAGTTCCTTTGTCTGCTCGATTTGGCGGACGGTGTTCCGGAGTCGAACTTGAATTTTCTTGAGAAAGGTGATGATCATTTGTGGAGCTTGGTCTTTGCTTCAAGAAAGTAGACCCAAGTCCATCGTGAATAGTCATCAACAATTACTAAGATGTAGCGTTTGCCATTGATCGCTTGCACGCGCATCGGGCCACACAATCCATGTGAAGAAGATGAAGCACATGCCGAGAGGCTGTGTTCCACCTTTGAAGGAAAATGAGCACGAGTGCTTTTCCCTTGTTCACAAGTCGAGTAAAGGTGATCTTTAGAATACTGAGGAATCGTGGGAGACCTTTAACTAGTTTGTGTCGAGCAAGATTGGTTATAGTTTGAAAGTTTAAATGTGAGAGACGACGGTGCCATAGCCGAGATTTTGTTGATGTTGCCTTTGAAAGTAGCGGATGGGAGATGAAGCAACCATGTCTTGCATAGAGATAGTGTAAAGACTTGAGTTACGCGAGCGGACATAAGATCGCTCCTTGTAGATCACGAATGAAACAAGATTTCTCCCCGAAAGCAACCTCCAAATCTCCATCACAGTAATCGACCTACTAAAAACAGTTGCACCGAGGCCTTCCACATAATAAACCCTTCTAATTTCGATGTTCCCATTGATATAGTCTCCGTAGCCCATGATAGTCGCTAAGTAATCATTCCCGAATCGACAATGCCAATGAACTTTGCAATAAAGTTTGATAACAGTTTAAGGTTGCTGTCATGTGTCCGGAACATCCGCTATCAACAATCCTAGAATGATCTCAGATCACCGCATTACACACGCATTTACATGGATGGAATAGAAGTATATGTGGAACCCAAATGTTAGAGGTTAGGAGCGCTTATAGTAGACATACACACATCAATAACTTTAGGCATCCATTTAAATCTAGTGTGTTATATATCCATTTCTTCCATCTCCAACTAGTATTTGCTTTAGTCTTAGTGAATGCACTAGGTGGTACTACATTCTTAGGAGGTGAAACCGAGCTACTGTGGACAAGAATGCTTCTTAGAATCTAAAGAGGCGGTCTACCAAGCACATGTACTTAGAAAGATTAGTGGGCCTAGAGGTATTCGATTCTTAGGATTCCGTAAATGAGAGATGATAGCTTTAGCAACACATTTTTCACGACAATCGAATTCATACTTTTACGACAAATAACACAAGGTGCATCGATCAATATCAAAAGTACTTAAAGGTTTAGCATTCGCTACATCACTATTTCTATTACATTTGCCGACGCAATATCTATAGTGGAAGCAACGTGAGTCTTATTCATAGTCCTAGGGTGTTCTTCTACTTTAGCATTCCTTATTGATCTTTTCTTAGGTCGCAACTTCCTATTCTTCGATGTAGTGCCCTAGGCGTGAAGTGCGGACGCTTGGAAAAGATGCACTATTCTGCTTCGGTAGAAGGAAGCACGTTAGCAACTTGTGATTTGGCAAGTAGGGATTCTAGGTTCACGATTACTAAGTGTTACCGGTGCTATTCTCTTAATCACGGTAGGCGGAAGTAGTTCATACTTTCCTAACATTTCTCTTAACTTAAAGATAGTGTGAATCAAGTCTTGATTTTCGTAACTAATATTACCAAAGAAAATTCATTACTTCCTAGTGTGTGCAAGATAATGATCAAGTTCGTTTGATGCATCATCACGAGTCTTTTAAGTAAATCATATATGACACCATATTCTGCTTAACTTTTACAAGTTCTTGTTCATATTTTGAGATTTTACATTTTAAAGACACGCTTTGATCATCCAGCTTGCTCAATTTTAGGATCGTAAGATTTTGCACGAATCGAGCGATTTTGTTTTGAAAACAAGTTGTTGATTGTGAATATCTTTTGACACCAATTAAGACGACGCTTTGCATTGGAAAGTTCGTTAAGCAATCGCTCATTTTCAACTTTTAAAGACTCGATCCAAGCACATTATCGGATTCTCAACAGCTACCACAGAGTCAATATGTCGCAGAGATATAATCGATGCATATGACACATAATTCAATAACACAATATTATGGATATCAAAGACAGATAACATCATTCAAGAGTCGATCAACATCTTTCTCAACATTTTCTTTTACGCTTAGTATTAGAAATAGATGTTTCGCTTTCGAAAATGACCTTCATCACTCCAAGTTCCTTATGAAAGTCCTGCTCCCAAGACAATGCACAATTTTTCAAATTTTAACATTTGGTAAAAGATTTTTCCGAAAATGTCTCTTTGTTCTCGCGCCAGAGGCGATTGAAAATGTTGAACTTTGATTTCGAATGATATTCTATCTCATGTTGTAAAGTTTTGAGGTCACCATGAAAATGTCAAAATATCTAAGAATTTTGCGATTTTCGTGTTTTGAGTTTACTTCATCGATGGAAGGTAAAGGACCATAAATTTGTGCATAATCTAGTTGGGGATTAACATTAGAAGACTCAGCGTTTTTATGATAACCCTTGGTGTGTTAGAAGAACCGTTGGTGTGACGAAAGTGACCGGTTTGAATAGTTAAAAGGTTTGTTGTAAACAACAGTTTCTAATTTTGATCGACTCGCCTTACGCATCTAATTCCTCTTGACGATGATATTCAACAACACTCATAATGAATTATCAATTTTATATTGACCGGAAACTTCGAGATTTGGTTTGAATGCTTTGGTTGAAAGTTTAGGTTTGTAATCGAAGATTCGGTCCATATCCATTTGGATTGGGTTTTAAAGTAAACTTTTCAATAGTCAAGCATCGACTCACCATGTTTGTAAACAATGCTTTAAACTCTTTAAGTTTGCGCTGTGTCGATAATTTCTTCAAGATGATCATCTATTCGCTTCGTTGAATGCTTTTTGTATGCAGAGAACTGTTTTGACAAGTTAACAACTCACCTTTAGCTTTTGATTTTCCAAGGTGAGAGCGTTAATTTGCTTTTTATGTTCATGTTTCGATTGTTCTATTTCGCACAACAAAGCATTCTTCAAGCGGCTAGATCATGCATATGTCTCTCTAAATATTTTTCGCTTTGATGAGATTTAGCAAAGCGACTTCAAAACCTTTTCACGGTTTTCTTGAGTTTTGAAAAAGTTGAGGTGCATTTTAAACATTCAAAATCCTTGGTTAACAGCTCATTTTACTTTTAAGTCCCGATTTAATGCACAACATTCTTCAATTTGGGATTGCCGGTCTTTAAGTAAAAGAGCAAGATCCGATGAGGCAAAAGTTCGGCTTGTTCAACGGGAGTCACAACATGATCATTATTTAGATCCTCAAGTATAACCACGGAGTCAATTTGATTATCAAAGGAAACCATAAGGTCATCTTGATCGTCAAATGTAACTACTGGGTCTAATTGAAAATCGTCGGAATGAGATGTAGATGACTCATTTTGAACATTCCGAGCCTTGCGGATTCGGATGTTGGCGGAGATATTAGATCGTAGATAAATATGGTTTGTTCGGCTTGAGACAAGCCATCGGTGTCATACACCGGGCCTGTGTCACTCATGTGTAACTCATGCATATTAGCCATCAACATAATAAATGCATTGGCCTCGCAAGTCCTCCATATCATCACCGAGTGCATACGCCATAAAACTCGTTTTTGTCCGTGAGAGTTCCACCACTTCATCCTTAAGAGCGAAAAGAAGAGCCTCTTTGTGATAAGCATTGCCCTAGTCCTCGGCTTTGGGCATGCATTAGCCAGTGTCCCTTCTCATTGCGCTTGTAGCATCAAGACCATTCAACCCATTCTCGAGCATTTCTGCTCCACCACTGAGCTCGTTGTTATTCCTACCCACATCATTAAACCCTTGACCACCGCCCATCCGACGACCATAACCACGATTCTGAACTTCAACTCGTCCATTGTTCACAACACCTTGATTCCGTGTGTTAGATGAGGAACGAATACGATTGTTGGATTTATTGGTATAACGGCTAAAAGCATTAGCAATCATAATAAATCCTTGTTGCAATGCTTCGAACGGATCAGATTCCTCATTAGCTTCACTGACAAGTGCTTGAGCATTGTTGTTGTTGTACGGAACCAATTGATTTTGTTGAGATTGTTGCCGTGAAGGATCATATGGTGTGATTGTAGCGATTGGTTGAGTTCTTTGGTTGAGGAGAATAAGCATTTTGAGCATACAAGGCAAGTTGTTGATTTTCCTGAGTTGTTGTTGAAGCAATTTGAGCACGGAGAATCCTTTCCTATCAACTTCCTTTTCATGAGGCTTCAAGTAATCATACAACAACCGTATGTAGAATGATGCATGTTCTTCGCTTGACGGAGAAAATGACATACTTCTCCCATTCGGGACCAAGACTACTCAAGAACTTAGTATTAAGCGCAATTCTAGGCATGATGATGTTGTGTTTATCCAAATCATTTATGATGTCTCGAAAATCGATGATGATAAGACTCTAGTGTCTCTCCGTGTTCAATCATGAAGTGTTCATAAGCCAAGTAAATTTTAGATTCCATATCCTCCCGATTGAGTGCATATCCTTCCATAAGTAGATGAATGTGTTCCACATTTTCTTTGCGATCTTTTGAGCATCAACACTTCAAGAATTGGGTCCGCAATCCTAAAGGATATATTGCATTGCAAGCTCATCGACTTCATAGTGTAGAAGTTCTTATGGATTCAAGTCTCGCAATAGTAGCAATGTTCGCTTGTTCATCTCTTGGTGGATTAGCATTTGGATCTCCGGCACAATGATGAGGCATCGAAATGGACCTTCCAAGATAACCTTCTTTAAGAACTTTCCATGTGGCTTCTTTAGATCACAAAACCTAAAGAACCGAATTACCCATTGATCGTAGTTTCGGAGTGAGCATTGGAGGTCTATCAGTGATCCAAACCTCATGAATTGATTGTTGGTCGCTTAAAGCTTCACACATCTTTGCAAACCAAGTGGGTTCCTTCATAGTGTTCCTTGATGGATGTTGATTGAATTCATTTGTGTAGGGTTGAACTTGAAGACTTGGTGGTGTTTGAACCATTTGTGGTGGAGGAATTGCTCCAAGTTGTGGAGTATGTTGTTGATTAAATTATTGTTGATAAATTGCTTGTTGTTGATTCCATTGTTGATGTTGTGGACTTAGTTGTTGTTGTCGTTGAGAATAAGTGTAAGGGAAATAGTTAGAGTATGGTGGTTGTGACATGTTGAAAACTTGTGTTGGTAAAAATGGATCTTTGTAGTCGAATGAACCTTTGTTGATGAAGTATCCTTAGGCGAGAAATCACAATAGCCAAGTAGCACTTATGCGTAAAACACCAAAGTTACGCGTAACAATCAAGAGTTACGCGTAGGTTTAGCTTACGCGTAAGTAGGAAAAGATACTAAAGTTATGCGTAGACACAAAGTTAGGCGAGAAACTTAGGCGTAGGATTACCTTATGCGTAAGACTAGGCTTAGGCGTAAGATGAATCTTATCGTGATTTTCACGATAAGCTTTATGCTTATGCGTAAGTTTGGGTTTTATCCCAGTGATCTTTTACACTATCACAAAGGCAAAAGATATCCAGAAGTCGACGATTTTCGTGCTTATCCAAGCAAGAAAACACGGAGTAAACCACGAAATCAAGATCAAACCAAGGATAAAGTTACGCGTAAAACTAGGGTTTTGATACGGCGTAGCTTTACTCAGAAAATGATTTTGCCCAAAGATGTTTCTAAACCGATTTTTGTGATGAGATAGCTTCAATATCACCAAAATAACAAAAAGTGTGAAACTTGATGATCCAAAACTTCTAAAACCATTACGCGTAGGATGAAACCCTCGACAAGAACTAGCTTAAAACGAGATCCACGCCAAAGTTGGAAACTTTTGCCAAAAACAAGTATTTTAACACCTTAAAACATTGAAAGTACAAGAATCTTGGATTAAAAGTGTAAAAACGTGTTTTAAGCGAACCAAAGTATCAAGGCCAAGCGTATGTTCTACGCGAGACCAAACAAACGCTCACCCAACTATTAGGCGATTGATACCTTTGTTAGGTCACTAGTTTTACAACACAAGCTTAATAGAAAGAGATAAAGGCGATTGAACAATAAATTAAACACACACACACGATACAAGTAAACGGTTATGCGTAGAGTATATGTGAAAGAAATAAATTGAACAACCAACCCTTAAGTGAGGGTTATACAAGAGTATTTATAGGAGGAAAGCTAGGGCAACACTTCATGGTCCCTTCCTTTCTCCTATTGGCTTGGGCCTAAGCTCATGGGCCTTCTATATAAGCTTAAGGCTAATAACAAACATAAAAGCCATAATTAAGCTAACTATTACATATGAATTACTAACACTTGATTTAGGTTTAGGAGTGATTCCAACAGATGGTTTATTTGCTACCGCAAGTGTTCATTAGTTGCTTATTGCATAATAGCCAAATCTTTCAGAATAACCAAAGAGTATGCCTCACGAAGTGTCTTCGGTTTGAAAATTTTAACACTTTCTGTGATTTCTGGTTGTAAGCGCCACTTGTAGACACTAACGGCACATGATTCATTCTAGCCCTCTTTTCTAGAATAAGGAACAAATGCATCATAATATTCTCGAACCGAGCCTTCTTTGGTAGAAAGTTTTACTCTTGGCATTTGATCGAACACGTTATATGCAACTTTCTTATAACCAATATTCCCAATTAAAATTTCTTGACTATGAACAACCCCAATAATGGAACTTGAATTCTTGCCAAATGAACAATGCAAATCATTGATGCTCTTGTTTAACTTCAAGCCCCATCCGTCCATTTTTTTCATTCCACATCTTATTACACCGGAATATGAACTGCTCGCTGAAAAATTAACAAACTACACCGAAAAATTAACAACTCGTCGGAAACTGATCGGAGAAGATGATACAATTTCTAGGATAAAAGCTCTGATACCACTTGATATGAACCGAATTAGAGATCACTAAGAAATAAAATCCGGTTCCGTAAAACAATCAGGAATTCAAGTTAATAAGAATTGAACTTGAGATTTGAATTACAAATGAATGATTTCTTACAAAAGTGTGTTGAGCGAATTACTGAGAGAGAAAACTCAACGTATCACAATTTGCATAAAATAAAATATGAGATGAAAATCTTAATTTAAATGCAGTTGAGTTGGTCAACTCTTGCTCAAAGCTTTTAATGACTTTCCGCCTTTATTGGAAATATGGTTGGTTAGCACGTGTGCCACCACGTGCTCTCTGCTTTGGCTCAGATCAAGATAGCTTGAGACATTTAAATGAATAATCATTTAAATACGTATATAAATTTTACCCGTAACGCTACACAAAAATTACAAATTTGTATATTAAATTTGAAAATTAGTTCGATACACACTAGAAAAATAATTTATAAATTGGATTAATTTTTAGATCATTGTTCCTTCAACAATATTTGATAGCATATGCTTTGACAAACCTCATCAAAGAAAAGACACTTTAAAGAGTGAGCTTATATCTTAACAACTTATAATGCAGAAAACACTTTTTTTTAGCATTAATTACATTAAGATAGTTGAAAATTAAGGAAAACAACCTTTCATGTGATGTGTATAATCAATTGATGCATCAACATATCAATCTAGTTATCAACACTTCAATTAATGATACTCTAACACCCCTCCCCCCCCCCAAAAAAAAAGTAAAATACAATAAAATAATCGATTGTACAAATCAAACAAACTATTAAACACAAAAAACAAAATAATACAAACTAAGCAAAGTTTCACCAAACTTTTGTCATTGCTTATAATCCCTAAACAAACAAATTAATCAGTAAAACTATTGTCAAAAAAACGATAAATGAAACAAATTATTGACAAAAAATTAAATTACATGGTACCCGCCAGCATCACACAAGTACTGCTAGTGAATGTCTTATGCTCTATTGTACCATAAATAGTTCTAAGAATATAATTATCGCTTGTAGATGAAATTTGTACGATCGAACCTAATGGGACCAAACCATTCGATAGGTCTCCACCTTTGAACACGTCCCTCCTTTACTTCGCGCACGAACCAAAGGTTTGCAAATGGACGAATGAATTGAAGAGGTTTGTGTTTGTGAGATATATATATATATATATATATATATATATTTTAATTTAATTTTGTGGGGTATGTTTTGGTTGTGAATCGTTCTTCTTACTACGAGCATTTGATTTGTATTTGGTTTAAAAAAGAAAGCTAAGTTAGCTTTGATGTGACGGAGCTGTGATCTTGGTGTAGTCATATAGGACTAACGAAAGAAGTTTGCCGCAGCGTCATTTGGAGATGCTTTATCGATAGCATAGAACATTTGTTCAGTTGACTATTGTAGCCTTCACTAAATGGTGTTTGGTGGAAATTAATATGGCTTATTGGTATATTTGTATACAAAAGGTGTCTAAATATCATATTTGCAAAATCTCATACAGTGATCAAGATTTAAACTTTTACTCGTTATATCGTAAACTATATGATATACATAAGCTAGGTTGGCAAGTTGATACAGGTAACTCTTGTTGACCAGCTACGATTTCATCAATGACGCGTTCTTGAGCCAACTTGTTAGTCAACGCAACCAACTGCACTGGAAAAGTATGAATCACTATAAGTTAATGTTATTTGTATCTTATTACATGTTAAGCATTACATAAAGGTATGAGTAAGTCCATTTATGATACACTTTTACTGTTGCTTGTATCTGTTGGGTTCAACTTGCCAACAGTGATGGTTTTTGGTTGTACTACAATCATTTTTTTAGCATTAGAGGTTGAGTCAACAGTAAGTGAGGCCTAGTAAGATTCCAATGTTGCATATATTGTATTCCTGCAAGATAGAAAAGTATGAGCAAAAAGATTGCATGTTATAAACAACCACCCAAAATAAAGATTGCCATGTTTACCTCTTTTTCGGAATAAAGGTCAAGATGTGTTGTCAAGTTTTCTTTGTAGTTGTTAAGGGATATGACTGGTATTTAGTGCCTAAAGTTCCTGATAATAAATACGCATAATTAGTTTTCAAAAACCTATGTGCGATTACTTCTAAAATATGCTTGCAACACCATATTAACGAATGATGATTTACTAACGGGGCCATCGACGGTTGGCATTACTAACTTAATTGTTTTCAAGTTATAGCCGCACCACATGGAAGCTTAAACGAACTTAGAGTGTGATCGAGAAAGAGCGGTGGCGATAGTAAATGGTGGTAGCGATACCAAAGATTGAACCCACCCATATAAAATGCACTATTTCTACCTATTCTAAAACTGTTCGGAACAATTGCAAGTTGTTTTTACCTGTTACTAAATCGGCAGACCAGCTCATCTAACCACGCTATGCAACCTCAAATCTGCTATTGAAAAATATAAATAGATAAGCAAGTTTAATAAGCAATCGGAAACACCCATTTGTGGTTCGGCTACCTCAATTATTTTCTAGCCCTTTTTTGTCAATATTTTTCTTGGGTGTCTATAATGTACGCATGTGCTCAATAATCTTTGACTCGGTTATCAGTAAAACAATAAAAATAGTTATTGTCAGGGTTACCTTAAACTGTTGTGCTTTTAGTGCAGGTAGTGTTTCAATGAGTAATTGACTGCTTAACCTGCAATAAGCAGACACCAAACACTCATCACATTAGCTTGTTATAATCAACATGAGCATCGTTTTCATCCGATAAAAACTGATTAAAGACAGTTTTGAAAACGTCTATAAATTACTGTTAAAAATGTTTATAACTAAATTCAGCCTTCAAAATGGTTATAATATAAATAGATTGAGAATTTTTGCTTGCCAGTTGTGAAGTTTCCTGGACATCGCCCACTCAATATTTCAAGCAATAGACCGATGCTAAGTTTCTTTTGGTCTTTCATTAACCTGTGCATACAATGACCATCAAGACATGTTTGTTGTTGTAGCTATTTGCTACAATATATATCAAACAAAGAGTAATCAATATAGGCGGACGTAATCTTTAAATGAAAATTAGAAAAAGAAATTTTGTTCAACAATAACGGAAACGGTGCTACTTACATGTATAGATAGCATTTCCATTGTCCATAGTAAGTGGATCATAAAATCAAAGCGGATGAGTTTTTTTTTTTTTTTTTTCAAACGCATGTCCCAATTTCCGCAAGGCTATGTATCCGATATATAGCATTTCCATTGTCGACACCTTACCTTTTTATTTTGATTCCAGAGCAACAAATGACCGTAACTTCCATTTTTGAGGTGGTCGAACGTGGATTTGTTCCATAGAGAAAGGCTCGTGAGAACCTCATGCCCCAACGACTTCACACATCATGCAACTCCAACCCTTTGCCTATCAATTACTTCATGCAACTCCATCTACTATACCACTCTGGATGAGCTTACTCCAAACTGTCATCGCTTCCTCTTTCTTATTTCGGCCCGCAAACATAAAAATCTAACTTTAGTTGGTTATGCAAAATTATTGAACTTTGGAAATACAAACCTTCATTCTTTACAATTATGAATAGTTTAATTTACTAAATATTCGAACCAAGAAAATGAAGCGATTGACCATAAAATTTTCCACAATGCAAATACAAATCCCAGTTTCCTTTCAACGGTACTCATCAAGCACATGACTAATGCCAATACTAAGAAAACCAATTTATACAAAGAATGCGACACATCATCGCCGAAGCAAGCAACAACAAAGCGAAGCATAAGCATAAGCATATGCAAAACGCATTCCAAGAAGTGTCAATAGGATTGTACATAAGCCTCAAGAAGCTGTTTGGCTTAGATTTGCAACTACGGGACGGTATAAAAGGGTATCCGACCCTCCATGGTTGCAAAAACAATGTCGTGACGCCTGCCTAACTGAAAAAAAATGCGTTGCACCATTAAAGCTGGGCATATATATAATTGGATAGCAGGAATATTATTACTTCAAAGATCTTTTTTGGCCAATAACAAAAGACTAAAGAGCACTTCACAGAACGATACCTAACACTATTCTTATTTCATGAAAATTTTCTTCCTTCAACCATATTTTTGAGAATCTTTCCTTCCAATCTCAGGCATAATACTATGGTCAACTTTTATATAGTGTCAACCAAAACAGAATGTTTCACATGGATTCTGACCAAACTAATAGCGACTTTTTGGAGGTTGATGTATGAAAATGATTATAGATTTTCTCAAAAATTTACTTGATCCAGTTATAATCCAGTATCCCTCACCAAATACACAACCGAAAACAGCCGCTTTTCAGTAATATTCCTCCTAGCAAATAATACACTAACAAAAAACATGACTTACTTATCCTAAGACCATACCAGATTCTCAATTTCCAATATGAATATATTACTAATTAGCTATCTATTGACAAAATTCAAAACGATGCTCCGTCACACCTACTAATTCAAAAAAAGTTTATCGTGTGTAGTCTCTTTTATATATACTAAGGGGGTGTTTGTTTTGATTTATATAGCGGTCTCATGGCTTATGTAGTTTTTGGCTTAAGTTTTAAGCTCATTATTTGGTGCTTATATTGAAACTTTTCGGCTTATATAGGTTTATCATGACACGATAAGGTTATATAAGCCGAAAAGTTTAAAAAAAAGCCACAAAAATAGCCTATGAAACCACACACCCCAAATTACATTTTGCAATGAATGGAATTCACAGGGATCGATTGTCATAGCATCACAATCATGAGTTATATTGAGCGACCTAAAGTGTCGTTTGGAAAATACATCGTTTGATTTAATAAAACAATCGAGTTTACAAAGTAGGTCCCAAATGAAATCAACATGCGGAAAATAAGTTTGCTACAATTCAAACGATGTTTTAAAGCACGTAAAACCCAAGTGAGACGCGTCGTCATCGCGACTCCATGATGTGTCCAAATGCATGCCATGAAGAGAATGTCTTAGATACCGAGATAAAAACATGCTAAAAGTGTCAACACAAAGGTTGAGTGAGTTCATAGAGTTTGTTTTGAAATGTAAAGCCTTTAGAAATCGTTTATGCAAAGAAAGGCATTGTGAATCCACTCGCCCAAGTCCCGCCATACAAAACTTGCAACTGTGTGTTCACAACCCATTGCCAAGATATGTATAGTCAATGATAATCCCAAGACATTCAAAGACAATGATAATCCCAAGACATTCAAAGACAATGATAATCCCAAGACATTCAAAGACAATGATAATCCCAAGACATTCAAAGACAATGATAATCCCAAGACATTCGGTCCAATGATAATCCCAAGACATTCAGCCCAATGATTTATGATACAGTATATGACTAAACATTAAGTTCAGTTAAGCATATAGTTTGCAAATAGATATGAATGTCATAAAAGATAATGAGCATGTATCTCCCCCAAAACAGTTATGAAAACAAGTAAAAGTGGGGCTATGAAAACTCACTTGGTGGAATGATGCGAAGACAAAAGTGAGTACACCGAGATGTAATGTGATACGTTAATCTTGACCTATTGTGAAGGATATGACATGTAATGAGTTGCAATGTAATGTTATGCATGCACTTCAGTATGTTATTTATACCATTTACGGGTTTTGAAAATATCACTTGTCGTCGAAAAAAATACTCGTTTGACGTCTTGACCATTCTTAAATCACTTTACATGTTTTTACGTCAAAATGTCATCCTATAATGGTTTTATAATGATTTTTGGTGAAATTACCACTTTTCGTCGCAAAACAATGTCGTCGGAGAAATCATGAAACTAACAAAAATGGCTTTGGAAAACTAGTCGTAAAATGGTGTACGTCGATCGTTAGAGAACGAACTCGACGGTTTTGGAAAGTTTGTATCGATATCTAGAAGTTTCGATTCGGAGTTTTCGTCCAAAAGGTCTCGATCATAAAGATATTAAAGGCTAAAGATGGTGGTTTACATTAATTGTGTGCGTAAAATAAGTTTCGGCCAATGTTTGAACATCCGTAAATAATTCACTATAACTCTTCTTGACAAACGGCTTTTTGTTTTGGAAAATATGGCCGATGAACGTGATTGTACTAGAAGACATTTCGTTATAAAAAGTTTCACATCATGGCTAAAAACTGCCGCCAACATGGACGATATAGCTAATGAAATACTTGTTACGTCAAAAATAATATAATTTTCAGAAAATAATATTTACGGCAACTTTATGAAAACGGCCATATATTTGTCGTTTTAGCTCCGTTTTCTACGTAAAATATGTCCTTAGCTTCGTATCAAGTAAACTAATATATTTTGACTAGTCGAAATAATTTGTGAAGCTTAAGGCTCGTTTTGACCCGAAATATGTAAAACTGCTTGCTGTTTTTCAGAAAAAAATACGTTTCGTCGTCAAACTTCAAAAATTCACCACGGCTTCGTTATAACTCCGCTTTTGTCCGCTCAAAAGGCCACGGATTCGTTTTAAAGTATATTTTCTAAATATGAAGGCCAAAATGTCGTATCATCAGTAGGTTTTCCAGAAATTCGTTTTAAGGACAGAACGTAAAATATAGTTTACGAAAATAGTTTTCTCGGACAAAACCTATTCTAATCCCTTCAAATCAACTCCAAAACTAATCTAATCCTACCATACACCTTCTTAGGGTGTCATGGGTTCCTAATCACCATCAAGACCAAAGAATAACTTGGGAATAATTATAGGATGACTATAAGTATATAAAAGTTCTAAAATCATGAAATAAATGGTATAAACTACATAACATGCATATAAGCTCCAAAAATGATAAGAAACTCATGAAAATGAAGAGGAAACATAAAAATGATGAGAATATGCTTACTAGTGCAAGTGAAGAGGTGTAGGTAACAAGGATTTAACTTAAATACCCTTGGTCTTTATTTCAAAACCATAAAAAGAGTATAACTAGGTTGATGTATAACTTGAACTTGATCAAAAAAATGGTGATCCCTTGGAGCTTGATGTTAGAACCGGTTTTGAGAGGCCAAGAAAAGGAGAGAAAACTTTTTGTTGTTAACACTTTGTAAATGAGAAAAATGAATGAAATGTTAGATTGGAGTATAGATATGAAAGTAGACAATTTTGTCAATCCCATTAATGAAATCACCCCCAACCGGATTTTGTGGATCTTGTATCCTCAAAATATATATTTTTTTTTTTTTATTGTAACTTGTGTATTTGTTGTATAATTTGTAGAATTTGTAAAGAAAAGGTAAGTGAATTGTAGGTAATTGGGACTTTTGGTAAAAGTAAGTTTTAATAAATCAAACTAGAATGTATTGAGGTGATAAAATTGTAAAAATACTTTCCTTGTGAAAATCGGGTGATAAAATAATTATCGTACAATTTTAAGAAAATGACGTAATAATTAAACTTTAACGATTAGAATACCAAATAAATTTGAAACACTAGGAAAACTAAAATATAGTTTTATGAACTAAATGTAAGTTTAAAAATACCTCGGGATCATTTTTGAAAGTAACGGGTTAAATAATCAAAATAAAAACTCACGCGATAAAAATTATTAAATAAAAATTACGCGTTGAAAGTGAAAAATGAAATGTCGTGAATGAATCAATGAGATGCACATGATGACAATGAAATGTAGACTAATCATAGTCCATATGAAATGTACGTGATGTCATGATCATGAATTAGCCGCTAAACCTCAAGGTTACGCAATTTGAAACAAGTAAACCAAGTTTACTAAAATGTTGAAATAATGAGACATGAACGGTGTCAGAAATGACACGAAAGCACGGGTTGTCACATTCGCCCATCTAAAAGGAATTCGGTCCACGAATTCAATCGTTGTTATGTCTAACGGGTTTAGGGTTTGATGTGGCAAACTTTCCCATTCTCGAGCAAAACCCTCAAAAGACTTTTGGTAACCGATTTTTACTTAATCTCACAACTCATCAAACAAGAACTGTCATGAGATTAGGCTAAATCGGTTTAGGTAACAACTTGTTTCTAGCTCGATCTTTGCAACTCATCAAACAAGAATCACGCGGATCAAACTGAAACAAGTGGTTTGAAGAAAATCTTTTGAAAATTTGGCTCGATTACGGAATTGCTTACTCATATAAGCCTACCACTCCCTTCATCGCATGATTCTTCCCGAATTAGACATAGGTGATCGGGCTATGTATAATTTAGGAGTAACTATGCAATGCTTGGACTAATCGACTCATATGTTTGTTTGGTGTTGAGTCGGTGATGTTAAAATTGTGATGAACATCGAGGAGAGAAGACATGGAGAAGTGTCATTAAAATGATCGATAAAGTAAAAAGAATTAAAATCCTCGTCAATGATAACAAATCGGAAATAAAATAGAGTACGATAGATGAGAGTATTTTACAACGAGTGGTTCAGCAAAAGTAGTACATCTTTAAGTTATAAAGTTTCGGATACGATGGAAAACATAAACTTAGTACGACATAGTACATAAGGAGAAATAAGACTGTTAGTCTCCGAACTTCTTCAGTCTTCCGCGTCGTTGATACCTTGACGAGCTCCTCCTCCTCCTTCTAACATATATACATTCCCATGAGCGCCTTCGACTTGATGACCTTGATTTTGAGGACATTGACTTCGATAGTGTCCTTGCTCCCCACATCCGAAGCACGTAACTATGGTCTTGCCTCTACAATCCCTGGCATGGTGTCCTAGTTTCGACACTTGTAGCACTTAAGGACAAAGTCCCGTGTGATGATACTTACATCGATTACATAGTGGGTAGGTTCCGGCATAACCTCGCTTCTATTGGTGCGGAACATATACCATTGCGGTTTCTTGCCTCTTTTCATTGTTGATGATGGTTAGTGTTGCGGTTTTGGTTGTTGTTATTGTAACCTCCTCGGTCATTTTCCCATTTTCTTTTGTTGTTGTTGATTTGGTTATCGTCGTTGTAGTTGTTGTTTTGGTTATTGTAGTAGTTGGTGCGATTGTTGGGGTTGTTGTTGTTTTGGTTGGTGTTGGGGTACTTGCCTCTTCACTACTCAGGCCATGAGCTTTTGAGTCAATCGAATAGCTTCCTCAATCGTTTGGTCGGAAGAAGTCACATCGCCTTGAATAATTTCGGAAGTCCCCGATGAAAGCCTCTAGCAACTTCTCATTATCGAAACCATGGACGGGTGATGAGTGTGTAAATACTCATCATTTTATACAAAATAAAGCGCAAAATCATCGAAAACACTCGAAACACATCAAAATGATCAAAATATCACAAATCGGTGTTTTATGTGTTTTAAATGCAAAAATATCAAAATCGGATGAAAACATATCAAATTTGCAAAATTGCGCTTTAGTCCCCAAGTTTATAAAATTGTCAAAAATAGTCCCTAAGCCAAAATTTCAAAAGAAAAGTCACCAAAAGTCTTTTAAAATCATAAATTGTCATATTTAGTCCTTTGGTGGAAAACCTAAAAGTTTTGAGAAAATTACAATTTAGTCCCTAAAAATCCAAAATGGTCGATTTAGTCCTTGGAAATTTTCAAAAGTGTCAAACTAGACCTTGGACTATTAAAAGTTGGCAAAACCAACCCTTGACTACATCTTCATAATTTTCGTGTTTGGTCCTTGAATTTCAAATATTACACAAAAGGCCCTTGTGTTATTAACTCTACAAACCAAATGGACCTTATGTTATTATCCAAGCCCAACTAACCACCCCCGCCCAAACTGTTTTACCGGTCCAAGATACCCTAACCCGACCAAGTGTTTAACCTACCCAACCCCTACCCTTGTCTTCTTCCTTTTCTTCCGCCCAACCAAACAACACGAAACACAAACAAAAAAAACCTACAACCCTATCCTCGCACGCCTTGTCCCTCCCCATCAACGCCGGGCAAAGAAGCTTGTCTCCCCAGTTCACTTTCATCTCACAGAAACAAAGAAGAGAAGACAGGAAGCACATCCAAGAAGACAAGACAGGTCCAAGCTCAGGTTAACTCCCAAGAAATACTAGAGGAGAGAGATGGAAGACCATTCCAAGTGTTAGTATAAATAGCCTTGTGTAGCCAAGTTATAAGGCAGTAGTTTTTTTATCTTAGCTAGTTTTGTTTTTAAGTTTCGTTCCCTTTGTTCTTAATTCGAGAGTTTTGTAATTTCATTTCAGTTTTTAGGTTCTAAAGTAATTTCCAACCTTGTACTGTCATTTTTAGAATCTTTAATAAAATTCAGCTTTTGTTTAGTTTTAAGTTTTTAACTTTCTTCTCAGTAGCATTTTAAAACTTTTAGTATCTGATCATTAATGGTTATTACTGTTACATAAGTTTTTTTTTATGTTTGTTTAAGTTCAAATAGCAACTAGTAAATTTGTGTTCTATGAAAGTTAAACGGTTCACATTGTGAATCTTACTGGGTTGGAATTTGGAAATAGTTTGATACTGGAGATCCTTGGGTCTATATCAGTTTGTATGAAGGTGTTTGGTCAATGAGAAGTCGCATACAAGCTTGGGCAAACAGAGAGAGTTGGTTTAAAATAATGGGTATCTAGAGTCTTGTGGCAAGTCATTGTGACTAGGTAACTTGTGAGTATTTTCTTTAATTCTTATTTTCAATTGATGCATTAGCTTAAAAAGTTTACATTGTAGATTGATTTAGTTATCTTATTAGCTTAATTATGCTTTTGTCTTGGTCTGTCATGAGTTGTGACACATGAGCAGGGGTGATGTTGGTACCCTTTTTAAGTTGTTGTTATTGATTTAATCTAAGGTTAGTGGTTTAGAGACAGTGTTGTTAGTTCAAGCTAGATTAGGTATAATCGGTGGGCTGTAATTAGTGTTTAGAAGTATCACTACAAGCCTTGACGGGGTGTTTGGTATAAGTTGTTAGTTTTGATATAGAGGGTAGAGATGGGTTAAGACCTTTTGCATCGACCGATTTGGGTCTACTATAGTCGACTAAGTCGCTTATTGGCACTCTAGTTTAACAATAGCCAAAATCATAGATTATCGATCTTGACTAGCTTAGCGAGATAGGGTAGATATGATCGAAGGCTGCAATTGTGTTCATAACTCGTAGGAGCAGATAAATCAACCCTTGTGCTAGTTTATCACCTCAGTTTCAGTTAGAATGATAAGCTCAAATTTCAGTTTTGTCAACTTTCCATTCTAGATAAAAAGTTAAAAGTCCATGAAAAGCAGTTTATCCTCAGATCTTGCAGACCTTGCCTTTGATTCATTACAATGATTTGAAGTCTAAAAATTGGTTTAGGTATAGCTTGCTAGGTGGTCTTGAGATTACAACATCTGGTTTTTAATTTGCAGCTTATTCAGTGGCTTATTTTTAGTCCTGAAGTTGACCTCAGTAAGTGTCCTGTGCAGGCATTAAGCTGCACAGGTTCTGCGTAGGAATTGTAGACCTTACCACAAGCTTAAAATTGCTTGCCTTGGTCTAAATTTTGGTTCACAACTAGCCAGCCAGGTCTCCTTGAGTTCCACATTTCGGGTTTCCTAATTTGCTTATTGGATAAGCCCTTGTTTGGTCTTAAAGTTGGCAAGCAAAATCTGTTTTCAACTTTTAAGCTCACACCTTCAAATCATAAGCAGTTGCCATTTATAGGTTAAGGATAGTTGAGATAAGTTTCATTTGGGCACTTTCATCATTTTATAGCTTCATTGTGGGTTGGTAGCTTGTTTTGATCATTTGGCTTAAATTAAGTGCTTATTTATAAGCACTTTGTGCATCGATTGCAAATTCCTCCACATAAGCTCTTATTTTTCTATTTTTCCTAGATTCACAGTATTATTTTAATCTTTTCTTGAATTTTCACATTTTTCCCGTCTGCTTACTATTTTTCTTGATTTAATTCAGGTTTTAGTACTTTTTAAATAGCATTTAATATAAAAATTAAGAAAAGGTTCCAAAAATAATTTTCAATTTTCTTAGGCTTAGATAAATATAAAAGACAAAAAAATATTTTTCCATATTTTTCTTAGTTAGAATTGTATTTTTAAATAAATTAGTTTTAAATAGTTTAAAATTCCTAGAAAATAGATAAATAGTCGAAAAATACAAAAATAGTTTTGAAAATTCTAGTTTGATATTTTAGACTTTTTCATTTCATAATTTTATTTTTCTAGCTTTATTTCCTAATTTCTTGTATTTTAGGTAATTATTAAATAGATAAAAATAGTTTTTAATTAATAATAATTAGATAATTAGTTATAAAAATAATTTTCTTTTTCTATAAATTTTCTTTTATCATTAGGATTGTAAAAATGGATTTTTCATATTTTTAGGATTTATCTTGTGTAATTTTCACGTTTTTATTTGTACGTTTACGTATTTTTTTATTTTAAACGTAAGTTTTTAGTTTTAAGTTTTAAACGTTCATCATTTTAAAAATAGTGATAGCGTTTATTTAATATTTTTAATCTTTTTAATTTCCTTTAATTTTCATTTTAGCCCTTGTAGTTTATGTCTTTTTTCCGTAGCTATAATAATTCCAAATCTCCTTTTCCGTCCAAATTCCTCGATCACTATACGTGAGGTGATCCATTGCTGCACTCATTTGGGACATAACGACCCGGGAGACCCTATACTCCTCGGATCTTCATTGATTCCGTGCTTAATTTGTTTTAAGTTTTCTTACGCTTGCGTGAGAGAACTTGACTTTGCCATTACAAGATCAAATTTTTAGGCGCCACGCTTGGAGTCAGTCTTGATTATCTTCCGTTTAGCAGATTAGTAATTTGGATACTCACTCATTTGTTCATACCATCCATCCGTATATGTTTATATTTTCTTATCCAAAATACCAAAATATTCTTCTCATTCCTCTTATTCGTTGATTCTATTTCTCTTACCTCTTTGCCGTTTAATTCTATTCTTCGTATCCTCTCAACCATTTGATTCTCTTCTTAATCCTCTAAATGTTTAATTCTTATGTCGACATTCGTCAACTTCATCGTCGAAATGTGTGTGGCGGTGTGAAGGTCCTAGTTCAAGCTTAATTTTGCAATTGTATGAATTATCCATCAAAAATGCTTTTCAAAGTTATTTCGACCAACCGCCACAACCCGAAATACATTCTAATCTTGACAAACCGGTTCAAACGCGTTGAGCTACCCTAAGCACCCACCGAGGATTACGAGGACACTTTCTTTGAAGATAGAGCCCGTAATCTAATCGAACAAATTCAAACCGATGAAAAAAGGTCGAGAATTAGAATTGATCACGATGAACCCGTTCAAACACCGGTGACTAGCAAGAATGACTTGCCTAATCTTCACGTTTCTCAAGAACCAGAACCGGAGACCATAACGGAAGAGGTGGAAATTGCTAGCTCTCAGAGCACACCACTTGTCCCACCTCCTGATTTTTCTGAATGTTCTTCGAGACTTGATAGTCATCCGGATCACAATGTTGGTTTTGTTGATCCTTTGAATAAACTGATTCCTCTTCATAATTATCAAATGCAATCGTTTATTCCTTGTGTCGGTTGTGGTGAGCCTCTTTATGGTTCACCCTGTCGTTGGTGTACATGTGTACAATGTGGTAATGATATTCATAACGGAGTTGTTTGTTTTGTGGTTCGAGGAATTCATTTGATTATAATCCGAATCGAACTCATTTAACGACTCCTCTAACTTTTCCCATTACCCACCACACCCGACTATTCTTCATATAATCAACATACTGCTGTGAATTTTGTGGAGGTCCTCACCAAGGATTTGAGTGTCAATCCGGAAACACGTTTGTCTATGAACAGTTTCCGGTGATGCTCGAGTTTTGGTTATGACCAAAATCCATATGATTCACTGTCTGCACTCAGCAGCTTCTTGTTGTAGTACTGTGGAGGTCCCCATTCTGACTCGATTGTCAAATAGGAACCCGGTTCCTTGTAACAATTATGACTCTCACATGTGTGATAATTTCCAACCTCCACAAAGACCATACGGCTCCAACTCCACTTGAGCCGTTGTCTCATGAAATCTCCGTGATCTTGAAACCGCAATGAAAACACTTGAGGATATGATGAGTAATTTTAAGAATCAAGTGAGTGGTGAAAAGACCATAGGAGAATTGCTTGTCAAGAGCGAGAGGCCCGAGAATCTAGGGAAGAATTATTAGCCCTAGAGCATGCGGCTCTAAGGCGTTCCCAATTTCTCAATGCGACTCTTTATGGCGATGACGAGGAGGGTTTTATCCTTTAGAAGTAATATTTCAACCCCTCGATCGGTTGATATTCCAGCAGATTGAGATTCCATCTCAAACAAGCGCTATCACACCCGAGATTCACACTCACTCTCTTATTATGGGGACGAGCATCTCGACATCGTTCTCGAAAAGGAATCGGACGAATTGATAAAGTCTAGTGTTGAGGACCTTGTCCCAATCCCGTGAGAGTCACAGGAATTCTTGATCATGTGTGATATCCTCCTCCTCTTGTCTTCCAAAATGATCATGTTGAGATGCTCTCCGATTCGATGATGACGATTCATTATCTTGTGGAGACATCGTTTATGTGGAAGATTCACCTTCCGAGCTTGTTAGCTTAGAAGAAGAGAATGATGAAGTTATCGACATCGAAATCAAAGATGAAGCTCTTCGAGCAACATTATTGAATGTCGGTCTTCTCATTTCTAAAATCGAGGCTTTCAAAGAGAAACCTATTTCATCTCCTATCCCCATTAAGGGTAGTGACATTCCTTCCGATGATTCTATTAGGAAATGAAAGCCTTCTGCTTTGATACTATGGGAGAGAAGATTAGTGGCGTACCACTTCTCATTCTCATAATTCTCTCCCGATTATGAATCATTTACATGGAGGAGTTCGCGGTGAACTCACTCATATCAATTCGAATATGATTCATTCACTTTTGAGGAGTTCTCCGGTGAACTCACTCATATCATATCTCCGGGAGTATGATAAATTCTATTTTGATCTAGACACTCCCGAGATTTGTCTTGATCACATAAGCTTAAATGATGAGATTCATAATCACGAAATTATGGATCCTCCTATAGATGAAGATGAGTTAGTCATGATGTTTATCATGATCTTCATCTCTTCTTCACCTATCCCGTGACCTCTCTCGTTCTTCACTCCTTGGGAATGAAGACATTATCTTTGATCCCGGCATTTCCATATATCATTTTGAGCCGGGTCTTTCTATGTATATCTCATCGGTGTGGAACTTTCACGTGCTTCAAATGTTTGTCCAAACATCTTGAATGAAAGTCCGATGGAGATTGTTTCTTCCACTTTGCTTCCCATGAACCAATGAATTCGGGTCGAGTCAAGCTAGCGACTCGGAAATCAAAAACAAGAGCATGCCATATGGGTTTTCACCCATATTTCATCTTCTTACCCTTTCTACCACCTAAGTGTGGGGTGTTGCCCATGTAAAAAAAAAAAAAAAAAAAAAAAAAATCTTTCAAAATAATGGCCGTAGTATTTCCCTTTACGTTCTTTGTTTCGGCATAACCGCGGTACTTTGAATATTGAGGGCAATATTCATTTCTAAGTGTGGGGATTCTCACGAATTTTATCATATAATTATACCAATTCCCGTTTTGGCCAAAATTTTTTTTGGAGTAAGTGATCTACACTTACTCATTTGGTTATCGATCCGCCATGTACGTAAGACAAAAGGATTAGCTAATCCAGAGCAAACGGCTCTTGGTAAAGATATCTCAAATCCGTTTATATGGCTTGCAATTTGCTCAAAATTGTATGGTTTTCATTCACCATATCCTTAAAAGTGAAGAGTTGGCTAGCGCAAGATTATGGCTTGTGGTAAAGGCGGTGGAAAAACCATAATTGGTAATCACTCACCAAAGATAATATCGATAATTTATCTAAGAGTTGGCTAGTCCGAAGGGTGCGGCACGGTAAAGACAAAATCAAATCCGTTGAAAGTTGGTGGTTTGCTCAAAATCACATGGTTATCGGTGTACCATGGTTCTTACTTGAACTGAAACATTTGGCTACTCCGTAGTGATGGCTTTTGGTAAAGAGATTAAAATCCATTATGTTTTCTCAAATCATTGCTAGGGACTAGCAATATCTCGATGTGGGGATTGATGAGTGTGTAAATACTCATCATTTTATCAAAATAAAGCGCAAAATCATCGAAAACACTCGAAACACATCAAAATGATCAAAATATCACAAATCGGTGTTTTATGTGTTTTAAATGCAAAAATATCAAAATCGGATGAAAACATATCAAATTTGCAAAATTGCGCTTTAGTCCCCAAGTTTATAAAATTGTCAAAAATAGTCCCTAAGCCAAAATTTCAAAAGAAAAGTCACCAAAAGTCTTTTTAAAATCATAAATTGTCATATTTAGTCCTTTGGTGGAAAACCTAAAAGTTTTGAGAAAATTACAATTTAGTCCCTAAAAATCCAAAATGGTCAGATTTAGTCCTTGGAAATTTTCAAAAGTGTCAAACTAGACCTTGGACTATTAAAAGTTGGCAAAACCAACCCTTGACTACATCTTCATAATTTTCAGGTTTGGTCCCTTGAATTTCAAATATTACACAAAAGGCCCTTGTGTTATTAACTCTACAAACCAAATGGACCTTATGTTATTATCCAAGCCCAACTAACCACCCCTGGCCCAAACTGTTTTACCCGGTCCAGTATACCCTAACCCGACCAGTGTTTAACCTACCCAACCCCTACCCTTGTCTTCTTCCTTTTCTTCCCCCTAACCAAACAACACGAAACACAAACAATAAAAAAAAAACCCTACAACCCTATCCCTGCACGCCTTGTCCCCTCCCCATCACTGTCGGCAAAGAAGCTTGTCTCCCCAGTTCACTTTCATCTCACAGAAACAAAGAAGAGAAGACAGGAAGCACATCCAAGAAGACAAGACAGTCCAAGCTCGGGTTAACTCCCAAGAAATACTAGAGGAGAGATGGAAGACCATTCCAAGTGTTAGTATAAATAGCCTTGTGTAGCCAAGTTATAAAGCGATAGTTTTTTATCTTAGCTAGTTTTGTTTTTAAGTTTCGTTCCTTTGTTCTTAATTCGAGAGTTTTGTAATTTCATTTCGAGTTTTAGGTTCTAAAGTAATTTCCAACCTTGTCTTTGTCATTTTAGAATCTTTAATAAAATTGACTTTTGTTTAGTTTTAAGTTTTTAACTTTCTTCTCAAGTAGCATTTAAAACTTTTAGTATCGATCATTAATGGTTATTCTATGTTACATAAGTTTTTTTATGTTTGTTTAAGTTCAAATAGCAACTAGTAAATTTGTGTTCTATGAAAGTTAAACGGTTCACATTGTGAATCTTACTGGGTTGGAATTTGGAAATAGTTTGATACTGGAGATCCTTGGGTCTATATCAGTTTGTATGAAGGTGTTTGGTCAATGAGAAGCTGCATACAAGCTTGGGCAAACAGGAGAGAGTTGGTTTAAAATAATGGGTATCTAGAGTCTTGTGGCAAGTCATTGTGACTAGGTAACTTGTGAGTATTTTCTTTAATTCTTATTTTCAATTGATGCATTAGCTTAAAAAGTTTACATTGTAGATTGATTTAGTTATCTTATTAGCTTAATTATGCTTTTGTCTTGGTCTGTCATGAGTTGTGACACATGAGCAGGGGTGATGTTGGTACCCTTTTTAAGTTGTTGTTATTGATTTAATCTAAGGTTAGTGGTTTAGAGACAGTGTTGTTAGTTCAAGCTAGATTAGGTATAATCAGTGGAACTGTAATTAGTGTTTTAGAAGTATCACTACAAGCCTTGACAGGGGTGTTTGGTATAAGTTGTTAGTTTTGATATAGAGGGTAGAGATGGGTTAAGACCTTTTGCATCAGTCTGATTTGGGTCTACTATAGTCAGCTAAGTCAGTTATTGGCACTCTAGTTTAACAATAGCCAAAATCATAGATTATCAGTCTTGACTAGCTTAGCAGATAGGGTAGATATGATCGAAGGCTGCAATTGTGTTCATAACTCGTAGGAGCAGATAAATCAACCCTTGTGCTAGTTTATCACCTCAGTTTCAGTTAGAATGATAAGCTCAAATTTCAGTTTTGTCAACTTTCCATTCTAGATAAAAAGTTAAAAGTCCATGAAAAGCGGTTTATCCTCGGATCTTGCAGACCTTGCCTTTGATTCATTACAATGATTTGAAGTCTAAAATTGGTTTAGGTATAGCTTGCTAGGTGGTCTTGAGATTACAACATCGGTTTTTAATTTGCGACTTATTGATGGCTTATTTTTAGTCTGAAGTTGACTCGATAAGTGTCTGTCAGGCATTAAAATTGTCGCATTGTGTTCTCACAGAAGGAATTGTAGACCTTACCACAAGCTTAAAATTGCTTGCCTTGGTCTAAATTTTGGTTCACAACTAATGACCGGTCTCCTTGAGTTCCACATTTCGGGTTTCCTAATTTGCTTATTGGATAAGCCCTTGTTTGGTCTTAAAGTTGGCAAGCAAAATCTGTTTCAACTTTTAAGCTCACACCTTCAAATCATAAGCGATTGCCATTTATAGGTTAAGGATAGTTGAGATAAGTTTCATTTGGGCACTTTCATCATTTTATAGCTTCATTGTGAGTTGGTAGCTTGTTTTGATCATTTGGCTTAAATTAAGTCTTATTTATAAGCACTTTGTGCATCGATTAAATTCCTCCACATAAGCTCTTATTTTTCTATTTTCCTAGATTCACAGTATTATTTTAATCTTTTCTTGAATTTTCACATTTTTCCCGTCACATTTACTATTTTTCTTGATTTAATTCGGTTTTAGTACTTTTAAATAGCATTTAATATAAAAATTAAGAAAAGGTTCCAAAAAATAATTTTTCAATTTTCTTAGGCTTAGATAAATATAAAAAGACAAAAAAATATTTTTCCATATTTTTCTTAGTTAGAATTGTATTTTTAAATAAATTAGTTTTAAATAGTTTAAAATTCCTAGAAAATAGATAAATAGTCAGAAAAATACAAAAATAGTTTTGAAAATTCTAGTTTGATATTTTAGACTTTTTCATTTCATAATTTTATTTTTCTAGCTTTATTTCCTAATTTCTTGTATTTTAGGTAATTATTAAATAGATAAAAATAGTTTTTAATTAATAATAATTAGATAATTAGTTATAAAAATAATTTTCTTTTTCTATAAATTTTCTTTTATCATTAGGATTGTAAAATGGATTTTCATATTTTAGGATTTATCTTGTGTAATTTTCACGTTTTTATTTATGCGTTTACGTATTTTTTATTTTAAACGTAAGTTTTAGTTTTAAGTTTTAAACGTTCATCATTTTAAAAATAGTGATAGCGTTTATTTAATATTTTAATCTTTTAATTTCCTTTAATTTTCATTTTAGCCCTTGTAGTTTATGTCTTTTTCCGTAGCTATAATAATTCCAAATCTCCTTTTCCGTCTAAATTCCTCGATCACTATACGTGAGGTGATCCATTCTGACTCATTTGGGACATAACGACCGGGAGACCCTATACTCCTCGGATCTTCATTGATTCCGTGCTTAAGTTGTTTTAAGTTTTCTTACGCTTGCGTGAGAGAACTTGACGGTTTCTTGCGCATCAGCAGGCATAACACTGACCAATTCTTGGAATCTCCGAATGTAAGTGTCAATATCGTACCCAATGGTTACTAATTCATAGAACTCCGTCTCCAACTTTTGATTTCGTGACGTGGACAAAACTTCTTAGTCACCGAACCCTTAAATTGCTCCCAAGTAAGCTTGAAAGCATTCTCCATCCCAATCGGTTGAGCATAAGAATTCCACCACGATAATGCTCCATCGAGTAATGTGCTCGTAGCAAATTTAACTTTACTATCATCCGGACGGTTACATAGCAAAAACACCGATTCCAATTTTTCAAACCATCGAACCATTCTTTGTAGCTCCTGGTACCTCTAAATTTCGTGGGCTCACAACTTTTGAAATCCTTGTACGAACATTTCTTAACTCCGGATCCTCCGGCATTTCCGATAGCGAGATCTAGCCTAGCTAGCTACTGACGATCGCGGCCTCGGCGGCGAAGCAGCCCACCGTTTCCTTTCGACTCTTAGAGCATTAGCAATGCTATCATTCACTAACTTCGAATAGCCGCTTGGGTCATTTCAAGCGTAGCTTTCTTGGCGCCATAATTCTTCAAAATAAGAGGAAAGGGTGAGGCGTAGCAAAATCCGATGTTAATAATAAACGCTCAAAGAAATGTGATAAGAAATGATAAATTTGAGGTTATGTTTCAAAAATGATCGTCGGGTTCAGAAAAGATGGGTTATGAGATGTTGTAAATGCTTCAAATGTATGGTGGTTTAGTGACTTAATGTGTGGATAAAGTGTAACTCGACACGTTAGTGGTGAAACAAAGGAGTGAAAGTGACTTTGCCCTATATAAGGGTTTATCTCGGCATTCGTGGGTTATCGATGATGAATCGGTGATATATAAAAAAAATTGTGATAAGGAATGACAAGGAATTCTCCAGCGTTAGAATATGGGGAAAAGATAATGGGATGAGCATTTAAGGGCATCCATGTGACAATCGATATGAAATGAAAGTGAATAACTCGAAAAATGTGCGTATGAACCGCATGTAAAGTGAACATTCACTTATGATGAAATGATGAGATGCTATGATAATGTAGTTATAGTCTAGGGTCAATGATGCAACCTAGTTCTCTATAATCGAAGCTCGATGCCATCTGTCACACCCCAAATTACATTTTGCGTGGAATGGAATTCACGGGATTATTGTCATAGCATCACAATCGCGATTATATTGAGCGACCTAAAGTGTCGTTTGGAAAATACATCGTTTGATTTAATAAAACAATCGAGTTTACAAAGTAGGTCCCAAATGAAATCAACTTTGCGGAAAATAAGTTTGCTACAATTCAAACGATGTTTTAAAGCACGTAAAACCCAAGTGAGACGCGTCGTCATCGCGACTCCATGATGTGTCCAAATGCATGCCATGAAGAGAATGTCTTAGATACGAGATAAAAACATGCTAAAAGTGTCAACACAAAGGTTGAGTGAGTTCATAGAGTTTGTTTTGAAATGTAAAGCCTTTAGAAATCGTTTATGCAAAGAAAGGCATTGTGAATCCACTCGGTTCAAGTCCACCCATACAAAACTTGCAACTGTGTGTTCACAACCCATTGCCAAGATATGTATAGTCAATGATAATCCCAAGACATTCAAAGACAATGATAATCCCAAGACATTCAAAGACAATGATAATCCCAAGACATTCAAAGACAATGATAATCCCAAGACATTCAAAGACAATGATAATCCCAAGACATTCGGTCCAATGATAATCCCAAGACATTCAACCCAATGATTTATGATACAAGTATATGACTAAACATTAAGTTCGATTAAGCATATAGTTTGCAAATAGATATGAATGTCATAAAAGATAATGAGCATGTATCTCCCCAAGCAGTTATGAAAACAAGTAAAAGTGGGGCTATGAAAACTCACTGGTGGAATGATCACGAAGACAAAAGTGAGTACACCGAGATGTAATGTGATACGTTAATCTTGACCTATTGTGAAGGATATGACATGTAATGAGTTGCAATGTAATGTTATGCATGCACCATTATGTTATTTATACCATTTACGGGTTTTGAAAATATCACTTGTCGTCGAAAAAAATACTCGTTTGACGTCTTGACCATTCTTAAATCACTTTACATGTTTTACGTCAAAATGTCATCCTATAATGGTTTTATAATGATTTTGGTGAAATTACCACTTTTCGTCGCAAAACAATGTCGTCGGAGAAATCATGAAACTAACAAAATGGCTTTGGAAAACTAGTCGTAAAATGGTGTCGTCGATCGTTAGAGAACGAACTCGACGGTTTTGGAAAGTTTGTATCGATATCTAGAAGTTTCAGTTCAGAGTTTTCGTCCAAAAGGTCTCGATCATAAAGATATTAAAGGCTAAAGATGGTGGTTTCATTAATTGTGTGCGAGAAAATAAGTTTGACCAATGTTTGAACATCCGTAAATAATTCACTATAACTCTTCTTGACAAACGGCTTTTGTTTTGGAAAATATGGCGATGAACGTGATTGTACTAGAAGACATTTCGTTATAAAAGTTTCACATCATGGCTAAAAGCGCCGCCAACATGGACGATATAGCTAATGAAATACTTGTTACGTCAAAAATAATATAATTTTAGAAAATAATATTTACTGGCAACTTTATGAAAACGGCCATATATTTGTCGTTTTAGCTCCGTTTCTCGTAAAATATGTCCTTAGCTTCGTGATCAAGTAAACTAATATATTTTGACTAGTCGAAATAATTTGTGAAGCTTAAGGCTCGTTTTGACCGAAATATGTAAAACTGCTTGCTGTTTTCGAGAAAAAAATACGTTTAAATCGTCAAACTTCAAAAATTCACCACAACTTCGTTATAACTCCGTTTTGTCCGTTCAAAGGCCACGGATTCGTTTTAAAGTATATTTTCTAAATATGAAGGCCAAAATGTCGTATCATCAGTAGGTTTTTCCAGAAATTCGTTTTAAGGACAGAGCGTAAAATATAGTTTACGAAAATAGTTTTCTCGGACAAAACCTATTCTAATCCCTTCAAATCAACTCCAAAACTAATCTAATCCTACCATACACCTTCTTAGGGTGTCATGGGTTCCTAATCACCATCAAGACCAAAGAATAACTTGGGAATAATTATAGGATGACTATAAGTATATAAAAGTTCTAAAATCATGAAATAAATGGTATAAACTACATAACATGCATATAAGCTCCAAAAATGATAAGAAACTCATGAAAATGAAGAGGAAACATAAAAATGATGAGAATATGCTTATTGAGGTGATAAAAATTGTAAAAATACTTTCCTTGTGAAAATCGGGTGATAAAATAATTATCGTACAATTTTTAAGAAAATGACGTAATAATTAAACTTTAACGATTAGAATACCAAATAAATTTGAAACACTAGGAAAACTAAAAATATAGTTTTATGAACTAAATGTAAGTTTAAAAATACCTGGGATCATTTTGAAAGTAACGGGTTAAATAATCAAAATAAAACTCACGCGATAAAAATTATTAAATAAAATTACGCGTTGAAAGTGAAAAATGAAATGTCGTGAATGAATCAATGAGATGCACATGATGACAATGAAATGTAGACTAATCATAGTCCATATGAAATGTACGTGATGTCATGATCATGAATTCGCCGCTAAACCTCCAAGGTTCGCGAATTTGAAACAAGTAAACCAAGTTTACTAAAAATGTTGAAATAATGAGACATGAGCGGTGTAGAAATGACACGAAAGACGGGTTGTCACGTAAACATTATCCGAAAACCACATAAGGTCGTTATATAAACCAAAGCAGACGCCTATTAACTCTTAAATTACCGATTAACTTACATTGAGTTCCAAATTAATCAAACAATTGAAGTACAACAATATTCTAAAACTTACTTATTTCTTGGGCCATTATAGACCTTATCACCCATGACAAAAAAAAAATGATGGGATAGGCCTCCACATTCCACTTACGAGCCAAGTCGGTCTCTCACGCATTGACTTCTATATATTTGTGACCACAAATTATAGCAGCATATAAAATCACTTAGGGTTTTGTTAATTTGGGCTTCTTATTTGGTAAACCTCATTAGTTTTTATAATAGGGTTCATAGCTACTTGGTTCTTGGCACCTTCACCATTAAACTGTTTTGCCACAACATAGGCAACAACAAACCATGTTCCTTGATCATTTGGTAAAATTTCGATTCGACCATTTTTCCAATTACTATCACTTATGCAAAATAATCACATATACAAAATCAAAACCCTCGTAGCTCCAAACCTCAAACAAATTGACATATGAAAAATCAAAACCTACAAATCAAACAGTTTGAATCTTTTATATAAAAGCTATAAAGGGTATAAATTTAAAGTCAAATAATTAAAATTTCATTAAAACTTTAAAAAAAAACATATGATGAGACTTACTATTGGTATCCGGAGTGAAGACAATGGCGGAAGGTTCGCCGGAAAACCCAAAGACACGCCGCCGACTTCATTTTCATATTCATATAGAAGATATCAATGAACACGTTAGAGAGGTGAAAAGAAGATTCAAGAAAAAATTGAGGACATGGGATTTATTAGAAGGTGAGAAGCTTCCCTGAGGTGGATTCTGAGAGGATAGTACTGTGTGTGTGTGGTCAGAATTGTATAACGGAATCATTACGGAGAAAGCAGGGATGAGCAGTAGAACTCCCACCACACATACACCAATGAAATTTTGCTAACATATAACCCGTTCCATGTTGGGCTTCGTGGTTGTAACTCATTAAAATAGACCAATAAAAACGTTATTAAGGGATAACGGGCTCCGTAAAATTTCACTAATGACCCCGTCACTAAGCGGTGGTTAGTATATATTATAATCTTGTATTCCTACTTTAACTAAAAAAAAAAAAACGTTTGGAGGACTAAACTGGTAAATGTTTACTCAGTTGCAATCATCACTCGGGAAGACGTTTCTTTCAGTTAAACCCCCAAATCCAAACCCTTAAAACCCTAACCAAATTCAATTTTGGCGGCAAAATTAACTCAAATGTTCACCAAATTCATTCTCCGGCCACCGTCCTTTCCTCCACTCCCCCTCCCCCTGCCTCCGCCGTTCACACTCCTCTCAAAACCACGCGCCGCCGTCACGCTCCGCCGCATCTCCGCCGTTTCATTTTCCGTCAACGGAGACGACGAAACGACACCGTACGGACCTTCATTATCCAAAGGCCACAATCCTTCACTTAAACATCAATCATCACAAAAACAAGATAATGATAACGAAGATAGTTCTTTATTAGATGAAAGTTTATTTACTCGTGTTTATGATGTGTCGGCTATTCGAGTGAGTTCGGAACGGTGTTACGCGTTAGAGAGTCAGCTGCGTGGTCATTTATTGAACTGGCCTAGAGTTAGGAACATTGCTAGAGTATCAGGTGATGAAATTGATTTGGAGTTGCAAAAGTATTTCGAAACGAATGATGTCGAGAAGGCGTTAGATAGGAGGATTGACGGAAGAGCGGAGGGAGATGGTGAGAGGTTAAGTTCTGTTTTGTATAGGGAGAAGTTGGTGAAAAGTTTTGACTCGAGAGGTTATGAGAAGTTTAGGAATTTGGCCAAGTTGTCGAGGCCGAAGAGGAAAGGGAAGGGGAAAACCGAGGTGAAGGAAGTTGGGGAGAGTAAGAAAGGTGAGTGTTATTTAGTTGAGGTTGTTGAGGATTGCGAGAGGGAGGATGAGGATTTGAGTGCGTTGATTGGTGAGGAGGGGTATAGGGTCGGGAAGTGGAGAGGGTCGACAAGGTTGTTGCTTTTAGATGAGCGGTATGCGTGTAAAGCGGTTGATGAATTGCCTGAGGCGATTAAGGTACGTATGTGAGTATTTGAAGTTTTGAACATCTATATTTTTAGTCATAGTGATTTATTTAGGCGTTAGGGCATATGTAATTTGGGACATTATAATATCACATATGACATATGTTACTGGTCACCATTAGTCCGGTTTCCTTGTGTTTATCTGTTACAAGATATGTGTGAAATGTCAACAAAGGAAAATTAGCAACAAGGGTAACTGAACTTCCTAGTTTGACAATGTGGAGCATGAGTAGTTTTCAAGTTCATCAAAAGGAGCGGAATTTCAATTTTTAACACTTTTGACAGTTTTGAAAATTGTTCAAGTTTGACAGAATTTCCTTCATTTTTGAAAATCGAACTTTTTAATGAATGAAAAATGTATTCATACCCAGATTGTTAGTTACCTTAGTGGCAATGTTTCCTTTCATAAACAATATGGAAGGCCGGGATGATGACAATTTGTTAGTTATAGCTCGGTAATTTTGAGTGATTGCGTGTTGGTGCATGCATTAAGTGTGTCCATATGACTTCATGCATCGGGGACACATAAGTGAGCTTAACTCGTTTCATAATGCGTCTTTTTTTTTTTTTTGGTTGGAGAGAGCATTACTCTTCATTATTTGTTACATGTTTGCATTGAAATATGACATATTTGTTATTAGTCCCGGTTGGTATTGATAAATCTAACTAGATTGTTGTGCTTTGGGTGTTCCTAAGCTCTCTGTTTCCTATAGGCATGCTTAGCAGGATCACTATTCGAACTTGTGAGATGCAAGCTCACTTTGTTTTACAACTACTGGCAGATGAACGAGGTATACTGATGCTATAATTTTGATATGGCTTCTTAAATAATCTTTATATCTTGGGATGGTTTGGTTTACAGTTTTGCAAATATGGCAGGTCTTAGAGGCTTTGCTTCCAAAGGGTATGATTGTTCCTTCGTCCTTTGAGACTGTTGGACATATTATTCATTTAAACTTAAGGGATGAACATCTTCCATATAAGAATGTTATAGCAAAGGTATTTGGCTCAATACTGATGATTCAAGCCATCAAGGGCCGAACTTTATTAGTAGTTTAGCACTCATTATTTATTAAATATTACCGTTTTTTGCAGGTTGTTTTGGACAAAAACAAACCAAAGATACAAACAGTCGTCAATAAGATTGATGCAATCAATAATGACTTTAGAACGATGCAGCTTGAAGTTTTGGCTGGAAATCATTCTCTTGTGACAAGAGTTGTAGAAAATGGACTTCATTTGCATGTTGATTTGGCATCAGTGTAAGTTTTTCTTCATAGATTAATCAGCAAGAAACAATTGTTATCATTCAAATTCCTTCAATTTGATAAGATGGTATTGTTGACTGTTTACATTTATTCATGGCTTCATGCAGCAACGTACACATTTTACTTTTTGTATCTGTACTTTGGTGATGTTGAGTACTGTATACAGGTACTGGAGCTCAAAGCTGGCAACAGAGAGGCAGAGACTTCTAAATTGCTTTACACGGAGTGATGTTGTTTGTATGTCTTTTTTCTTTTTTGATTTTGTATAAATAGAATCATACTTGGTAGTTGGTAATTTGGTATTATCACTTTCACAAATGTGAATATCAAATTATACGAACTATTAAAAGTTTCAGATTCTTTTCGTTTTGTTTTATGGATGATCTCTTGTAATGTTAAATGAACATGACAACATTCGTTTTGTCTTGTGAAATCTGATAGTTTTCAGCAACAGGTGACGTGTTTGCTGGGGTTGGGCCGTTAGCCATATCAGCGGCGAAAAAGGTTAAGCATGTGTATGCAAATGATTTAAATCCTCATGCAGTTGACTATATGGAAAGAAATTCTGTGCTCAACAAATTAGAAAGAAAGATTGAGGTGAGGCTTTGACCTTTTTTTTTTTTTTACTCAAGTTTTGATCAATAAGTACCTCTTTATGCCAACATTTTTGCTGACATTTTTTCGTTTTGAGCACTTACTAAATACGACATTATAAAGAGACAAATTCGTGGAATGAAATGACTAATTGCCCTTACCATTAGGTCATGTTTTTCTTTTTCCTAATTGTCTTGATATTCCATCTGCTTCAGCATAAACCCTACTTCAATTTGAAGCCCCTCCCCCAAGACACTAAAGTTAAATAAAAAGTTTTTTAAATCTGTTAAATTTACATCATGTGGTTTTCTCAGTGACTATTAATCAAGGGGATGATAGGGCCGTAAACTCGTACGCATACTATAATTATTAGCTTCACATGCCTCAAGTCAAATGTGTATTTTAAAATGATCTGGAGGAAGTAATGTAATAAGCATATGCAATTAGTTTACATTATCTGCAAGATTTGAAGTTATTTACATTCTGTGTTTAAAGCATTTACACATCCTTTTGCCTGTTATCACATTCAAAGGTTTTTAACATGGATGGGAGAAGGTTTATTGATGCTATCTTTAAGAGTAAAAGCTCCCGACCCATCACTCAAGTGGTAATGAATCTACCCAAAGATGCAGCTGAATATCTTGGTATGTAAAGGCTTCTTTCTACTGTACCTCTTCGCGCTTGTATTTCATGCTGACTTGTTTGAGTTAACTTGTAGGATTTGGTACTTGTTTCTGTATTGATGATTGTTTTGTTCAATTCACATGGCGGTTGGATTCTTTCTGATTCTGATGTTCTTTTAATGCTTAGCATGAAATGGTCATAAAAGATGGTTCAAAGTTGCCTCTTTTTTGTCCCAAGTTTTTAGATACTTATTATATTTTATTCATTTTTTCTTCTATTGTTTGTTGAATTACGAATTGGTCGTGGGTAAATTAATTGCACTCTCAACCTAGTACATTTATGGAAAGTGCATCAATCCTTTCTCTGGAGGACTTCACCGTTTCATTCCTTTTTGCTCAATATTTTTCTAAATTTGGTGGCAGATGCATTTAAAGGAATTTTTAGAGATGCTGACAGGAATGAAGAGTTAACTTTGCCAATGATCCATGTATATGGTTTCTCAAAAGCTGAAGATCCAGAGTTCGATTTTCACGAGGTTTGATATTTTAATTAACTTAAAAGCGTTGTCATTCTGTTAAATTTTTTAGGAAGTAGCTATACACGGTTAGAGGTGGCATAAGGGTTGTTGAAGCAGTGTGTGTAAGGGGTCAAAATGGGAATAGCTGGTTTGGGTTGGAAGGGTCGGGTTTGCCCGGAATACTTTTGGTCCAAATTTCTGATTTATTTTCGTTGTAATCAATTAGTGTGTCAAATATACTTGCAGAAAGAGAAAACTGAATATATGGGTAATGTAGATAGACCAATGTCTAATTAAGGCATCAGACATGCAACTTCACTTGCTCACTTTGGCCCAATAAAGGCTCAATTGACTTTCTAAAATGTTTAAAAACAGTAAGGGGTGTGTTTGTTTCATTAAGATGTTTTGGGTCTGAAGTTGACTACCACATCTTACTGGTAAGAGGTGGCTAGAAAGTCTAAATCTGAACGAAATAATGTTGTTTGCTTTTCTATAATTGTCCGAATGGTTTTAAGTGCTCGTTTTTGCAATTTGTTTATTAAACCAACGCAATGCGATAATAAGTAACTTATGTAAATATGAAACAAGACTTTTATCATAAATATAACATAGTTAATAAACAATCAAATATATTATATAAAGTTTACAAAAGCGAGTAAGAAGCGATAAGACAACTCTCCCGCCTCTTCTTGAGTAAGATGTTTTATGTCTAGCGGCTCTTACTCAAAAGAAAAAACAAACAAGCAAAGCGTCGCCTCCTCTGCGGTAAGAGTAAGGGTGTGTTTGTTTGATTAAGATGTTTCGCATCTGAATCTGACTACCACATCTTACTAGTAAGAGGTGGTTATAATGTCTGAATCTGAATGAAAAAGTGTTGTTTGTTTTTTTATAATTCTTTAAATGGTTTTAATTTTCTTCTTTTTTAAGTATATATTAAACTATTACAAATACGATTAATAAGTAGATAGTGTAAACTTGAAACAAAATATTTTTATCATAGATTTAACACAATTATAAATCATTAAATAATTATGTTAATACATATCCAAAATTTAACATTATAAAAACTATTACATAAATCTTCTTAAAAATAAAACATAAGCTTAACGCTATAAAACAACAATTAAGTAACTTAACTAATATCAAATAATTTAAAACCCAGCTTTGCATAATTTGAAGATGAATGGGTTGAGGGTTTTGAAGATGAATGCGTTGAAGGAGTGTTAATAAGAGGTAGTAAGATCTTTTCGCCACCTCTTACCGAGTTAGACATATTAGCTCTTACCATGTCTGACCGGTGATGAAAAAACAAACAAGTAAAACGTCTGCCCACCTCTTACTGGTAAGAGTAAGAGGGCTAGTAAGACTTTTTTTTTTAAAAACAAACACACCCTTCACTTTTAAAATGTTTAGAAAGGGTAATTCTGGCATAAGCACGACATCCTATATGATATCTTCCATTCAAATTCTTTGTATGTATAAAACCCCGCTTGGGCTAAGATAACCTCTTTCAACATCCCATAAGAAGCTATGTTTTCAGTACTGTTGAATCAAATGATTTTGGGAGGTTCAACGCATTTAAGATACAGTTTGGCAACTTGTAATCCGTTTGACCCATTTTTTTCTAGCTAATTTTTCTTTGGTTTGTTAGACCCAAGAGAGATTACATATAACCGATCCATCTATAAGTAATTAGGTCGAACCTGCCATCTCTAATGTATTTTCTCCTTGGTTGTTTTAAATCAGCGGATAAGAATTGCATTGTCGGAGGTGGCATTTGAAGTTAAAATGCATAAAGTACGCCTTGTTGCCCCTGGGAAGTGGATGTTGTGTGCATCATTCGTGCTTCCAGAGAGAGTTGCACTTGCTAGTCCCATCTCGGAACTGTAATTTAATCTTACCTAACAATGTGCGGTAAATTGTAGATTAGAAATTATTGGGTATAAACTTTATAGTTACATTCTTCAAAATAGCTAGCAATACTTTGCCAAAAGTCAGAATGGGCCCCTTTTCATCTTCTTTCTTCTTGACATTATCTGTATTTATATTCTTTTGTGTTTTCAAAGATAATATTAGTTATCTGATTGATCTACTCATCTAACTTTCTTGAATTTTTTTGTTAAGTACGTTTAAGTTCCTTTTGATTTGATTATATTATCATATCATCATTAGTCAAAAGTAATATTTCATGTTAGTGTTGCGTCATGACAGCAATAATTTTTTTCTTTAGCCAAGTTTAGAAGGATATGATGTTTATGTATGTGATGTGAAGTTTTATCAATTATCGAAAGACAAAATAGCTGCTTTGAACTTTTTGATACAGAAAATTTTTTCTGGAGTACAAAATAAAGGATAAACTAGACTTCAATGTTATCAAATGTTAGTAATCTCAATGATTGGATTTTGTGTCTACAAAATTAGAAATGAAGGATTCAAGTTGTTTTATGCAAGTTTAAACCAAACTTGGGTGATATTGAACATGTTGATAGATCAATATAAAATTCTTTCATCCGTCGCGTTAAGTGTCATTATGAAACTTTTTTAAGTCTTTTTCTTAAGCTTTGACTTTAAATATTTTTGTTAGTGTTATGTAATATTTGATCGCAAAGATATATGAATGGATTAAGTTTTTAAATGTATTTTCATTTGTATAATTTTCATTAAGTATCATATAACACAAAAAATATATTTACTGATCAAAAAGTTAAAAAAAAAGACTGAAAAAATCGTAGTGACTACTTAGACGAAAAATATATGAATCAATCACTAGTTGGCTAGTTGCTAATGTGTACCTAGATAAAACTATATAAATTTAGTGAAAGCATGTCGAGGAAAATTTTAGCAAGTTTTTAATCAATAAAGGCATCAATAGGGAAGCAGTGTTGGAAAAGCCGTGCGATGCGTGGGATTCTTTTTAGAGCGTGAATTTGGGCCGGTGAATTTGGAAAATTTGTTTGAATGGCTTTGCTAATACAATTAAAAACTTAGGGACTATTTTATTTCTACAAATGACTTACTTTGAATGACAACTTAAACCTTAGGGACTATTTTGCCAAATTTCTATAGATAGGTACTAATTCTACGGGACTTCTTTGTGACGACACAGACCTTAGGGACTATTTTTGCCAAATTGCTAAAGATAGCAATTAATCTTGGGACTTACTGCTGTGACACACGAACGCCGAAATTTATTTTGCAAAGTTGGCAAACATTCGATTTAATGCACTGGTTTGCAAAACTTGTTGTCGCTATTTATTTAGTATTACTATATATAACTAAAGAGTGGGAATCAATCTCACACGACGTGTGTCCGTAATTAATTGCAAAGTTCGTGAGTTGGCGAGAATGGTCGCCCGAGGTTCGTGTGGCATTGCGGTTAAGTCCTCGACATTAATTGCTAACTTTGCAACTTGACAAAAATGGTCCCTAAGGTTTGTGTGTCGATGCAAAGTTAGTCCAACAGATGTTTGCAACATTTTCAGTAACTTGGCAAGTTGGCAAAAATAGTCACGATGTTTAGGTCTTGGTTACAAAGTAAGTCCAAGTTGGCAAAAATAGTCCATAAGGTTTCGATTAATCATTGCAAAGTAAGTCCTTTATAGCGATTTGGCAAAATAGTCCTATCCAAATTCACTCTATAAAACTAATCCATTGCAGAGCGGTTCACGCCTTCGTGTATATATATTCATTAAAGTAAACTTCCATTTGCATATTTTGGCTCTAAACCTTTTGCAATCTTATAATTAGCATTGCCAAATTATGTCGCGTCGATTTCTTATATACTTGTAATTAGTGGTCCCATTAGTTCCTAAAGCATGTGTCACGTTATGGTTTTGGGATGAGATTACCAATTCTTGGCTGAGTTGAGGTAATATGGTAATTGGATTTGATCACATAGCTCAAATTAAAGAACTTTTTATTTGGTAGTTGGATCAATCCGATATATCATATCTTTCAACTGATCAATCTATTTCTGTTTGAGAGGATCGTATGCATTTTTTTTATTTATTTATTGAAGTGGTTACTTATGATATTTTGATTAGAATAAACGTGAAACCCACTTCATTTTCCCCTACGGGGTCCAACCAAATGGCCTAAAAATGGTGACTTTTATAAACCCTTGTAAGCTTGGAATTAGAACAATAGTGGTAATTGGTAACGGTAAGAGCAAAGGGTATGGGAGGAAGATAACATGCCAAAGGGAAAAAAAATATCGATAATACGCAATTCATACAATCTAACGTCCATTTGTGAGCCAAAATTGTTTGAGTTGGTTGAGTGGCTCAAGCCAAAGGAGAAAAAGAAAGTTTTCTTATTTTTATTTTTATTTTTAGTGTATTGTGGTGAGGGTATTTTTAGTGGGGTATTTTGTGGGCCGATAACGTATTATTGGTGTGTTATGAGGAGGTGTTTGAGTTATTGGTAAAGTTCTTGAGAGGTGTATGATGTGGCGATGAGGTGACATCCAATAACGTTATTAGTATCGCGTCGCTTGTCTTTCTAAGTGTTAAGTTCATCTCAGTGACTCCACGTACGCATGGGCCTATTCCGTGGATATAAAGTAAAGATAATCTTATAAATCATGTGGAGTTGTTATTAGCCATTTATTGGTTTATTTCATCTTATGCTATTGAGTTATATTGATTCAAAACGGAATTGTGGATGTCGTATTTAATCGTTTATATATGGTTATTGTTGGTGCAAAGTTTTTAGAGTTTTTTAAGATGATGAGCGGTAAGCAATAAGATGATGAGCGGTAAGCAATGAGTTTTGTGTTTTTTATTGTTCATTTGGCCAGGGCCGTCTCGTTATATACAAATGGTAGGCCTCTACCGTACAGTTACAGTTCCTCTAGAATATACCCTAGCTTCCTCAAAGACTTTCTCGTAGTCAACAACCCAACATCATGGCATCGCTTCGAGGAACCTTCTTTTACTGTACTTTTATTTGATGATGTTTATTATTTTGAAAATATAATATCCACATGAATATAATAAAACTTAGCTGAAAAGTATATCCGATATATAAACTAGAGAACAAATTTGATTTGAGATACAAAATCACCAACTAAAGATCACAAACCTTTGGCTTTGGATCTTTAGGGCTCGTTTGGTTTGCGTTAATGGGAATGAGGCTATGACTTTCGAAGTCGTAGTGGGTGTTTATTTAATGGTAGGTAATGAAATAGGTATATCGTAGTCGTAGATTAATTCACACCAATTTTTGGTGTCTATGAAATCAATTCCCGTGGACCTCTTTTTCCACTACAAAATTAAAATATCATCTGACTTTTAAATACAGTATTTTATCGATCAAACATAAGCAATCGTAATGATCTGACTTTTTCATAAAATTATCGTTCCACCTCATTCCGAATCAAATCCCATTGTCGTTCACGCAACAAACCAAACGAGCCCTTAATTTTTGTTGTTATTGTTAATCACATCGTGTTATGATAACTGATAAAGTGATAAGGTTTCTTTCACCTACTAGGGTTACTAGATTGATACTTTTGGATATATTAGTTAAAGTCACACGGTCGGAGAATATTTAGGGGTGTTTGGTTTTCAAAAACTGACTCTTAAATGACTTTTTACTTTTGATTCGGTAAGAGACAATAAGTTGAGTTATTTGTTTTCTTCCTTTTCGCTAAAAGATGGTAAGATATAGAGAGTACTCGATAAAAAGATGAAAGAATATTTTTGTTTTTTAATTTCTTTTTTCTTCTTTTTAACTGTATATATTTATCCTTACATGATCCTCATATTTATCTTTATTATGTATTGGGATAAGTGTTTACAAATGTGTCAAATTCTGCGTTTCTTAAGTTGTGATCAATCTATTAATTCTCCTAAACAATGCAATGTTTTACTAATCATACTATTATATGCAAAGTTTAACATTTGTTTAGAGTTATTTACATAAATCGTCCTTGTGGTTAGGACCAAATTGCAATGAAGGTCCTACTTTCAATTAAAATTATTTGCACAAATCGTCCTTGTCGTTAGGGTCGGTCAACAGGTGGTCAACGGCTCGGGTCGCCACGTGGCATCAGATCGGGTCGGGTTGCCACGTGGACCAATGAGGTGGTGTCGCGTGTGTGAGTATTAATCCTTATGATTGGCTCGCTTTGGGATTCGAACCGGGATGTTTGAGTCTGGCGAAACTAAGCCGGATGTGCTAAGCATAGTTTCGATAATATATCCGAAATCAAATCATAACTCTTCGCTCGATTTGGCGATTCTTAAATAATAAAATGTTGATTTAGTTTTTGGCTTATCGATTTAAGGGTTATATGAATTGTCAAAAATAAATAAATATACCGTCGGACTCGTTTTTCGTGCTCTTTCCAATGGTATGCTCGGGAATTTTTCGACTTAGTGCGGACCTTGAAAATGCGAAAACAAAGGAAAAGCGGTGATTTTCGCATTTTCGAGGTTCAAACAAAGTCGAAAAAATTCCCAGCATACCATTGGAAAAACGAAAAACGAGTCCGACGGTATATTTATTATTTTTCATCCATATAACCCTTAAATGATATGCCAAAACCAAACGTTAAATATATTGAATTGGCTTAACTTTAGAAAGGGTTATGTATGATTTAGGAAATATTATTGTTTATCTTAAGCGATTGAGCAAGCAACTTCCACACAAATGTCCCGAGTTCGAATCTTAGGCCGACCAAAAATTGGTATATTATACCAATGGCGTGGCATCACGCTCATTGGTCCCCGTGTGGCCCGGCCGTTTACGACCGACCGGCTTACTAATTCGGCACATGACCGTGGCACCACTCGGTGGTGACGCGTGGCGATCAACGACCGTTGACGACCTAACCCCAAGGACGATTTATGCAAATAACTTTAAGGACTTCCGTTGCAATTGGGTCCTAGCCACAGGGACGATTTATGTAAATAACTCTAAATAAATGTTAAACTTTGCATATAATAGTATGATTAGTAAAAGATTGCATTGTTTAGGAGATTAATGATTGATCTGTAACTGTAATATGTAGAAGCTGATACGTTAAACACTTATCACTATATTTATGAAAGGTGCATGCGTATTTTGAAACTTAAAATGACTTAAAATTTAATAATGTTAATGGACTATTATACCTTTAATTAAAAATGATAATAACATCTATCACTAACTTAATATTTTAAATATTATTTAATCTTTAAATTTTTATTATTTTTTATTTCTAGTTCATAGACTTTTTTCTCTCAATAACTATAAATTGAACCCGTAAGTTTTGATTCAAATGTCAAACTCTAATTGTTTCCTGTTATACATCGTCGCTTTATGCAATATTTGTCTAATATAATAATCTTGTTTAGTGAGAAATTGAGAAATGTGAGAAAGCATGAAAAATCAAATCCGTGACCTTAAGTCATTTTTTTTTTCATGATTTTTTTTAATGTTGTTTTAGTTTATTATAAACAAATTCGTGCTTCAAGAGACTCTGGACTCACCATATTTGCATAATCGTTGAATCAATTTACAAATTTAATGAATCATTTAAACGGATCATTTTGAATCACTACTTTGTACTGAATCAACAAAAAATATTTTTACGTATTAAAAAAGTAAGAATAATCTCTATCTCTATTATTAGTATATAAAGTATTTGAGATTATTTTATAATTAGCAAAGCTTAAAAATTCAGACTCTTAAACTTTCTTGTTATGAAAGGATTTCAAACCTTGATCAATACTTACTAGTAGTCTTTCATGCGATCTTGACGAATTATCTTGTGACTAAATTTTCTGGCGAACAAATGTTATTGTATTTTGTTTTGAGCTGCTGGATTTCAGATTTATGTTTTGGAAGCTTAATTAGATTGTACATTGTAAGATATAGGTTTTCATAATCACATTAAAGCACAACCAAGAGAGGCGTATATAAGTTTTAGAGAGAGAAAGGGAGATGTTCTAGTAAGAGAAAACTCATGGAAGATTAGATTCCAAGTGAACATCCAACCCTTTCCTTGTGGGAGAGGGCTATTTATACAAACTACAAGCGCCTCCTACTACCATGGATCGAGGCATCTGATGGGTAAAGACCATCCTTCCTCCACGCGGTGTTGCACTAGACTAAACTATGCTAATAATGACTAATCAACTAACATAATAAGCGATATGTCTACGAGCTAACTTAAGCTAGATTATACATGGGGTGACCGATGCTTCATAATATAATTCTCAATTCCTAACAATCTCCCCCTAAGGGAGGTCACCCCATGATTTACATTATGAATCCTAGCAACTTATTTAATCTTCGATCTTGAGCTCGTAGACATCAACTCATCAACATATTCAAACATTGTGCTTCTGTGGTGATTTCATCATTGTCCACCTACAATGAATATTATGTGGAGGTTATAGAGTGATCATAGGCGACCTTTGAGTATTAGGAGAGATCATCGACCACGGTTGATCTTGGCATCACCCGTTGTTATGTTGCCGACATATGAGGTAGTGACAATTGGACCAACATGCTCGCATTACGGATCATGATATATTCTCATCGAGTGGCGGAAGCTTTCTTTGGATCATGATATTTGCGTGACATAGCGAAGCATGGAGTAAAAGTATCAGTTCGATGAAGCACTTATCATGATTTCTTTTGAGATGAATGAGTAGTGTGAGCATGCGGCTATGGATTGACCGCTTCATTACGATCGGTGACAAGCGTCGGGTGTACACGCATACAACGATTAGCAATAAAGTGCATGAAAGTGTCTTTGATCACTTTCGTCGAATTAATTACCGCCCACGGTTCCCGTTGATCGGTACAAATCTTGCTGTGATCGGGAATAATTCGAAGAATTTCCTTGACGGGGTTCGCGGTGCTCTAGTTGTTCTCAAACCGAACGTCTCAAAGAAGACAACACGGAGTGAGTGAACCGGTAATTGAGATTCAGCGATTGATGAAAAGAGATTTGAAAAAAATCGTGTATCGCTCAATAGAAATTGTTTAGCAATACAACGAAGGTTTTAATGAAAATCAATTATCAATCATGAACACCTTTTAATTTTGAAATATTAGTACCACGATCGATGTGCTAAAGAAAAGAGTTTTAAGCACAAAGACCGGTTTTCAAAGGAATCCATCAATCCATAACTCGAACGAGGATTGATTCAAAAGATTGAATCGCCCATTGTTTACATTCGGTTGTCACATGGTTGATCTATTGGATAGATCTCACATGCCACCCACCGGGAGCTTGTTTGATGTTGGCTCGGAAGGCTTTCCATCTTCATTGTGAATATGATTGCATATCACTCGGATGTTACGGCAATACCACAAGGATAATCGTTGGACTCATAAGATATAATCTCTTTCCACATTGTGTAAAACGAGAGTCTTCATTGTGATGTCCTAATGAGATTTATTTGATGATCTCGTGGCTCTAGACTCAATTGTGCATAATTTTGGTTCCTATGCGGAGACTAGGGAGAGGGTCTCCTTCTTCAATATCAACAAACTCTAGAGAAAGTCGATAGATAATGTCGGTTCCCGTGAGAATGAAACAAGTCCTTTTAAGAGGAACTTGAGTGGTTTGGGAAGTTGTAGTGCGGTCGTCCTTTGGGTCCATGACGTCTTGTCTTCAATACTAGTGTCACCTTAGTAACCACCGGTAGCATATGTATTGAACCGGTTTACGCCCTAAGGTTGAATTATTGAAGGCTATTTCTTTTCACCCTTTTCACATTCATTTCTTTTCATTCTTCAACCCCCGATGCTTACGAGACTTCATGACTAGAACCTTGTTGGGTTTATTCGGTTCTAGCTCTATCTCAGTCCGCACTCTTCCCATTTCTCACTTTTCTCCTTTTTTCAATAAACCCAAGGACTTCTACACTATCTAGTGGATTGTCCCTGGGTAGATCCCTCCGGTTCTAGCGGATCGTGGGAACAAATACCTAACCTAACCATCCTTATAACACCATGCATAAAGTAAAATGGTCGGTCTTTTGGTACAGTTCATTCCTTCTCGAAACCATTTGAAAAATCATTTGGGAAATCTAATCAAGGTACTTGTGATATAAAATCAAAACATTTTTGTACCTTAATTATTTTTGATCATTTAGAAATGCTCCCCCTCAACATGTGCATATGATTTTGAAATTATTTCGCACATGGAGGCAAGAGGACTTTGAAATCTTTTCTTGATCATAGTTTCCATGGAAAAAGCCATTTGGTTTTCTTTGGTAAATTCTCCCCCTCAATATGTGCATAGGATATGTTTGAAATCATTTTTTATCACATAGAGGAAAGAGTTATTTTTGAAGTACATTCACGATCACAAAAGCCATTAAGAAACCATTTGAAAACTCAATCAAGGTACTTGTGATAAAAACATGGAAATCTTTGTACCTTGAAGATTTGTATTTGATTTGAAATGCTCCCCCTTAATATATGCTTCGAGATTCGAAAAACAATTTAGCACATATTTAGAGAGCGGTATGCACTTTGAAATGGTCATCTTTTATCATCTTTCATATTTATATCACATTTTCTCCCCCGATCAAAAATTTCAAATCCTTTGAGATTTTGGATCTCAAGAGATTTAAATATGTATGAAACAAAACATTTGGTGGAGAAAAAAATGTGACCGATTTTATAAGATCTGAAGTGGACAACACTGAAGTTCCCTTTTTATATAGAAGGGAAGCCACATTACATATCCTACCAATATTACATTCATTATAGTTGTTTATAGGACTTACACCACTTTTACACATCATCTTGCAAAAACATAAACTACTTAGGAAGATATCTTCATTCGGTTCTTTGAGCGACTTATAGTGACTGCACGAAGTCTACCACCACAAAGCTTTCAAGGTGCGATAGATCATTTTAGTCTTCAATCGTAAATGCGATTGCGACAATGAAATCTTCACACCTCTTCAAATCCTCATCGGACCATAATTTTGTTTTGTTCCACCGCTTCAAATAAATTTTGATTTCTTTTACTCTAGAGTCAATTCTTCTTGACCATTTTGAGTGTGCCATCTTTGAATTTGTATAACTCACAATCTCATTAACATTCTTGACCCGTGTCATCGGTGAAGATGGACTTTCTGGGGTGTCGATCACTATATATTCATGGCGATATTCATGTCCTTTGGCTTCCCATTGCGGTCTTGTTAGGTTGACACAGTGCGGTAACTCTCGATTCCCAATTGAAAATCCTCAACTCTTAGTCAAATGACCAAGCCTCTAATCCGAGATTGATTGTGACCAAGAGAGCCTTCTTCTCACGGCGGGAAGATGGTCGAGGTGTCCTTGGAGGTTCGGAAGGTAGAGATCTTCAAAGTCATTTGGCATCGGATGTTTGAAGTCGTTTTCTTCTATAGTGTACTCTTTCGAGTCGCTCTTGAAGAACAATCTTCTTGGTAATCATACCCGTAGATTGAGAAGATCTCTATTCGATAACACTTAGAATCTGTGACTGGATCGAGCGACTCTGCGACTCTTTTTAGCACTATGTCTTCGATGTAGAATTGTTTCTTCTTGAACAACCAATGAGAAATGCCAAATGAGGCGGCAATGTCATCTTGTTGCTCATTGTCTACCCGAATTGATCCGGAACCATCTTTCTAGACCTTGATCGATGTAGGTAGCCGCTTTCATCTTTGAAATCGACAAAGCGGTCTTCTTCGAAGTGCAACCACATAGATAGTACGGATCATGGTTGAAGAAGAACTCGATTGAATGGTCATATATCCGGGTTCACCGCCTAGAGGAAGAGGGTTGTTCACATCAAACCTATTGATCCGCTCATCGACTTGATCATTCGACATTCTATAGCATTCCTCCATCGATATTGAAGGCGATTAGCATCCGAGTGGAAGACTTTAACTATTTCAAAGCGGGCCTTGAGATCTTTAGGAGTGATTGATGTAATTTCCTTCTTCACAAAACCACTTTATAAAGCTTCCCATATCCCATGAAGTGAAGAAGAATCTTCTTTGGTGCTTCATAGTTGGAAATGATAGTTGAAGCCCAATTATTTCTTTGGGTTTGTTGAATCAGATTCGGAATGAACCATGAAGGTTCGGGAGTTTGAGGTTTATCTTGGGAAAGCCAACTTTGAGTAACATCCTTTGAAGGTGTAGCTCTAGGCGTTTTGATTCTTTTTCCTCAATATAAGCATCCAACCAATCTTAACTTACGCAACATTGGGGATGTGCTTGGTAGAAGTGTCATCATCTTGATTCGAGACTCTTGAGCAACGTAGGACTCTTCATTTATTATTTGCTCTTCTGGAATAGTGGGGATGGTTGGTGTAAACCAGTAGTCGACGGTGGTCCATGCAGTAGACATCTTTTGAGATTTTTGACCACTTGAAGTACCGGTTTGTTTCTGAGTTGTTGGTGGTGGTGAAGGTGGGCTTACCTTATGAGAAGTGGTTGTTCCAGAAGATCCTCCAACTCTAGATGTGCCAACACCACCAGTAGGAGGTGGTGGTGGTGACTTGGGACCTCCCGACATATCTTTTGAATCCATCGGAACAAATCTTCTTTTCTTATTTGCCTCCCTTTCACGAGCATCAACTACAAACTGCTCATAATCATCATGCCTCATAGATTCATCGAGTGCCTCGTATAATTTCTTGTAGTCTTGTGCAAGTGCTCTCTGCCTCATACATTTTTTTTTTGAGAGAGGCGATCTCATGTCGAGATTGGTAAGTCTTTGAATCGTTGAAGTAATGGAGCCTTCATTGCCCATTCAACCGCATCTTTAATATTTGCTTCTATTTCCTTTGTTACGACTTCATCGAGATTAAGATTCTTTAGTTTTTTCACACGACTATCAAGATTGTTGACAGCTATAGGAAAATGTTTCTCAATAGTTGCAATGCGTAACATGGCCTCTTCAAGCAATTCCTCAGTTGTTTTAACAGGAGTAGGTGAGGCACGAGGTGGTGAGGCGGGTGGAGTGACAGGATCACTGATCGTGACAACTTGTAGTGGATCATTGGCGGGATTGGGAGGTGGAAGTGCAGTAGTCATAGCAGGTTCGAGTGTTGGTGTGATTGAAGGGGATGTGACAGCAGTGGAGACCATTGGAGCTGACATCGGAGGAATAGTTGAAGAGTCTTGTTGAATAGTGACCGAGAACATGGACTGAACTTCTTCCTTTTCATTTGTTAGCTTGTCTGATTCGATGTCAGAGGGACCGTCTTTCAAGAATTGGTCACCGTATGTGAGGTCGACATCAAGATTTTTAAGTGAGGAAAGTGATCCTGTAGACATGTTTGTTTCTTCAAGGCGCTTGAGTACTTGGATCCGAGCTCAAGGTTCTCTGTGGGTCTTTTACTAGATCATTTTATCACTTTCGATTCAAACACTTGGGGTCTCTGCGGTAAAGGAGTCTCTGATTTTCTTCTGTGCATCACTTTGACGCCTTGGGGATTCAACCGATCTTCGCCTCATCGGTGTCCATCCCAGTTGCTCTTGTGTAGATGATATCTGGCATCTCTTTTCTTGAGAATAAAGCTGGGTCGTTGTTTTGGGAGGTGGTGAAGAGATATTCAGTAGCATGTGTGCGGCTTGTTACCTTCTCTTCCAACAATTCCTTTACCTTTGTCTTGTGTGTGGGATTGATTTGTCGAGGTGCTAACTCGGCTCTCTTATCGTGACTCCTCCCATGGTGGTCTTTGAGACTCGTTCGGGCTGTCAAGGATTTCTTGAATTCCTTGTTGAAATGCGACTTCGTCTTCATCAATCAACTCGTCTCTCTTCCTGGAACCTTAGTTCCCTCATCATTACCACCTACCGTCTCTTTTCTCCTCTTTTGCTTTTGTGAAGAGAGACATTAGATCTGAGCTATCGGGTCTCTTGTTTTCTTGGGAAGACTTGAGTATGTGGTTTGTGATTGTTTAGATTTTGATTATTTCAATCTTTACATCTTAAATGCATTGGGTGCCTAATTACAGGCGTTTAGTGGCATTATGAGCGATTGATTTCTCCAATGTTGATGGTTTTGCTAACTTAGTATTCACTCTATTTCTGTATTTTCCTAAGCTCATTTTTAAAGCAACGATAGTGAAACTCTTATCCACAATTTGGGTTTTGAGGGCATCTATGTCTGCTTTGTCATGGAGTTGATTTTATCTATTTGTTTGGTCCTATACTCCAAAGAGTTCTTCTTGATTCATTTCTCTTAGCAAATTAGCAACACATAGGGCTAGTTCCTCATTCCTAGACTTAATTGCATCACAAGCTTCATAGTTTATAATGTTTATACCGAATTCATGTTCATTTGAATATCGATATTTGTTTTTGATTACAAATGGTTGAGTCTTTGTCTAGAATCGTGTTTTTAATTGATTAATTTCAAAACATTCACGGAATTTTGTGAATTACGGATTCGTGCATGCATTTGAAACAAGAGAATTTTCTTCCTTTTTTCGTAATGCAATTTCCAAGGAAATGCGGTGTTTTCAAGAATTGAATATTTGCAAGAAAGTTCATCAAATGCCCTTTTGAAACCATATCATTAGTTTTGAAATTTTAGACTCGGCCTCAACCAAGGAACATTTATCGGAATCATGTTCGGCATTAAGATCGAATGTTTAGGTACATTAGCGGATGCACTATGTTGAATAGTTAAGGGTACCTCATCACATGATACATGTTCATTTGTAGGTCGATATTTGCATCCACATCATGAGTAACAAGAGTCAACGAACTCTTGGTTGTTTCAAGCATATCGTCTACGAGCCTCGTATTCGGTGTCAAGCGATCCATCACCGATGCCTTCTTGGTCTCAACATTACAATTTATTGATTGTACCGACATTCATTCACCTTTCGATCACAACATCCACTTCTTGTGTGTTAAGAGTAATCGAAAGAGTGGTTACATCATTAATTGTTGTTTCGACATTCGCAATCAACAACACCCGACCTTTCAAGCGAAACATTACCCAACTTATCACAACTTTCACTTAATTGCACGACACTCATTCATATTATCATCCTCTTGATCGGCTTCCTTAATGTACTTTTCCACATTATCCATAAGTTGGATAAATGTATTGATGAACTCATGAATTTCCATTCGGTATGTTTCTTGAAAGAAATTCCGATCGCTTGTTGATCAAGTCTGTGAATATTCCCCATTGATGAATGGTGAAATTGTTTGAGAATCATCGAAGTACTGACCATGGAATCATTTTTATTATTTTCCGTTGATGAGTGGTTCTTCAATTGTTCAAGGTATTGTAACAATGTTTTCTTTAGTGAAGGTAAATCCGACGGAAAAGGGCACTTGCATGTTCGATCCATGGATGTGGATAAAACTTGTGATATATGAGAATGAAGCGATAAATAAGGTTCAATCGCATTCAATATGTAATTTCTTGAGGTTCATTTGGGTTGGACTCAAAGTATGACGGGTTTAGATCATCATTTGTTGAATCATTAAGGTCAAGCATTACGAATAGTACATACTTTGTCTGCAGATCCCTTGAGTCATATAGTTTGAGCACTTTAGAGATTCTTGGATCGGTGGAGTGAGCCATGAATGTTGGACTTTACGGATTTTATACTTCTTTGATTAAACACGAAATAGATTCTTTCACGAGTTTTACAAAATCAAAGAACAACCGTAAAAGCGTAGTAAAAGGAAGTAAAATGTCTCAATAGACAAGTCGCTAAATAGCCAACTCGCTTTAGTATCAACTCGAACACAATCAACTAAGCAATGAAACAAGTCGCTTTAAGAATCAACTAAGCTTAATAGCAAGTCGCAAACAGACACAACTCGCTTAACCACCAAGTCGCTTTTGAACTCAAGTCGCTTAAAGAAATAACTCGCTTAGAACCCCAAGTCGCATAAAAGGTCAACTCGCTAAATAGCCAAGTCGCATATATCAACTCGCTTCTAATGAAGAAGCAACTCGCATATAAGAAACTCAACTACGAGACTCAACTCGCTTTGTACATTTTTCACAAATACCCACTTTATCACTCAAAAGCGACCAAACCACAATGATTTAAGCCTTCCAATTCAAAACATAACCACACATGATGATCCTAAACACAAAAGTACAAGCAAAATTCAAACTTTAACGCTAGAATTTGTTCAAATGATTCAAACTCTCGTAAACACTTAAAGCCTCAAAAACCTTATGAAATCCACCAAAACAAAGAGCATGAAAGATGAGTGATCAAACCATGGCTCTTGATACCAATTGTAAGATATAGGTTTTCATAATCACATTAAAGCACAACCAAGAGAGGCGTATATAAGTTTTAGAGAGAGAAAGGGAGATGTTCTAGTAAGTGAAAACTCATGGAAGGTTAGATTCCAAGTGAACATCCAACCCTCTCCCTTGTGGGGAGAGGGATATTTATACAAACTACAATGCCCTCCTACGGGCTGTGGATCATGTATACAATGGGTAAAGACCCGTCCTTCCTCCACGGTGTTGCACTAGACTAAACTATGCTAATAACTGACTAATCAACTAACATAATAAACGATATGTCTACGAGCTAACTTAAGCTAGATTATACATGGGGTGACCGATGCTTCATAATATAATTATCAATTCCTAACATACATTGTAGTTAAAGAGTTGTATATTTTGGTGAAAGGGTGAATTAAATTGTGTATTAATTGTATGTGTTGAATAGTGTGTTTTTAGTTTTATTTGTATTTGTACATTTGCTTAGGTAGTAGTTGTATATAATTGTATTAACGTATGTATGTAAGAAATAATATTTGCTTAAAATCAATTGTGATTTACATAGTTGTACATTATGTTTTATAAGTAGTATTTACTTAAAATCTAATTTAGGAAATCTTAAACTCATAAATAAGAGAGAGGGTCATCCCTCCATTATAAGTAGTATAGATAACCTCAAAACTTGTAGCCGTCATATTAATGATTATTAAATAAGTGATTTAATGAGAAAAAAATTATGTAACCACCATATCAATACTTGTAACATATAAAATTGAAAATAAAAAATTATTGATATACATTAAAATGTCGATTATGGAAGTTTAATAAGGAAACCAAAAGATAAAACTTACAACGTTTCAACCACTCTTGTTGCCATTGCCTTTGTCTCGTTCTGCTTGAACATTAGGGCCATGCCAAAGTCAGCTATCCTACCCACTTCTATTATAGTCTTTCAAAGATTTAAGAACAAACACCAAGTGCAAATATGCATGGCTAAATACCTCATCGTCCAAGAAACCGTGTGTTCAAAGAAGACGACTAACTACATGTACCATACCTTGGATTGATTATCTTGTTGGTAGAACGATTGTTTTGGATCAAAAGTGAAGAGTTTGATTCAAACGCACACCGACTCCTTTTAAAAATATCCTATATTACCGGTGATACGCGACAGCGCGTTCGGTCAAAGGAACTTCCTTTTAAGTCGAGCAAGTTTTTCAACACCTAGGCGGTGAACCTAATCGTTGTAGTGTAGTATTAGGGTAAGCCTCGGGAATTGATATCGTTCTCTGGGGAATAGGAATGCTAGTGAGAAATTACTACGCTAAGGTTGGGGTTGAAGAAGATTATTATTTTTTCTTTTTATATTTTTTAGAAAACTGAATGGTACGAATCTCGGGGTATTGGATTTGGGGGGTTGGTATTTCTACCGATTACTCTACTTATCTAATTATCTAATTAACTAAGCTAAGGTGAGTGTAGTCTATGTCTATTGATGTGTGCTCTTATGATGATTTAAAGATGTGTTTACCTAGATGCTATTACTCCCTAGTTATCTCCTATTGATGGTTGAATTGTCACGTCCTTATTCTTAACGCGTTGTGTCTTCTAAGGTCGTAGGGTATCGTTTTCCTAACTCTTTGAGACTACCTTAAGGTTGTGCCTCACGAAATCTCTAGGATTCATAAACTAACTCTAAGGTTACCTTTGGATGTTTAGCCTACAATAACTCTAGGTGATTATAAACCAATGTTCACAAAGATTACTCAAGCATTAAAAATACAACGAATGACCTATCGCAATACTAGGTCAATCACAATTAAGATAAGAGACAACCAATCAATATTCAATACCTAGGTTTCATAGATCTAAGCAAACACACAAGTAAATTAGCCGGACATGGAAAACATGCAAGCATACACACAAACAATTGAAGACATAATTGAATTAATGAAGTAAATCACTTATCTTGTTGTAAAATACGGTATGGAACCCTAAGATCTTGAAGACGACCAAAGTTAGGTTTAGGTTTTACTCCATAAAACTACCTCTCTAAATTACGAAAATTGAATTATATATATAGAGTTACAATATGAGGCGGCGTTACTCTTTATTTGTGGCGCGTCGATCGCCGCCATTAGGTTTTCGTCTTGACCACGTCAACTTTGTGGCGTCACATTATGGTTGTGACGCCGGCTTCATCTTCTAACGCCGCGGATCCAAATCTAGGTAAATGCGAGTTGTGGCCCACTCTTTAAAACGATGCCGTCAGTGCAAACTAGCAATTTAGCTCTTGAGTCGTCACAAAGTGTGTTATGACGGCGTCGCCATTTAGGTATGTGACGTCACCTGCTACATTCAATGACTTGAGTGTCTTGATTCTTGACTTTGGCCATTTTCTTCATATATTCGCCTTTTAAGTCCGAATAAGTGTCATTCGATAATTTGCCTTCAAGAGACCTAAAAAGTGAGAGGAACAAAATTAAGCAGTAATGGATATAAAAGTGATCGATTAAGGGCTTAAATGACCCCTCAAAAGTGTACCTTTTAAATCCTTATCAAATATCCCTACACTTGGTATTTACTTGTCCTCAAGCAAATGTGCTTTTAGCCAATTAATTTATAAGTCAGGGGTCATGAAGCATTAGTTTAGAACAATTCACAACACGTATAAGCCCCTTAAAAGTCATAAAAAGCACGGAAATTACATACTAGCACCTCACAAGTGGTGTTTGAATACTCTCATCTCTCGGGTGTATATGAAATATATCAAGTTGGAAATGGAAGATAAACACTCATTAACCGGTCCTAGTACATAGATTACCATAGGCTTGAGACTAGATCAAACCTCCATCGCTTTGGCGTAAGAACCTAGGAAAAACTATCCAAGAGGTCTTTTAAAGGGTTGTAACGTTAGGCTTATGGTAGGGACACAAAGGGTTTGGTGGGATAGGCGATTTAGTGGTGGCAAGTCAAAAATCTTTATCTTACAAGCACAAGAAGAATGGCGTTGCTAAGCCAAGACTCGACACTCTAACTCTAGATAAATTGAAACAAACAAACATAAATTTAAAGATAGATGTAGGATGGTAGCCCATATTTTTTTTCATACACTTTTACTCTACCATCCTCTACGATAACATCAAAATAATAGGGATTTATAGGCACATCCCTACACTTGAGTTTTTTTATTACTCTAACACTAATTTGACCCGAATTGAAAAGATCAAAACACTTGGAGTACATTATTACATAAATAAAGGGAATTTGAATTTAACGTTCCTTCTCGTCACTCCATAAAATTTAACTTTTCCCATGAGTCCCAATCGTGCCAAAACTGTGTACAAAGGATATGACTCGACTTAGCAACTTATGCAAGTAACTAGATAATTGAACTAAGGGTTTATTATGATAACAATAATGCACTAAAGTGAGTGCATACAAGGTAAGCTAAAGCGATTTGGGTGTACATTTGGGGTGGATTGTAAACAATTCTCTTCATTGATATTCGGAAAACCGAAACATCATGAGAACCGCGAAAGGATAGGCTCTAAGGGTTAACTAGGGGTATCGTGTACTAAAGATGAGTACAACATAAGTGTGTGGGGAATAACTCAACCGATGTGGAAGAAGTAATTATAATCTGGTATCAAACAAGGGTTATCCTAATGCCTCTTATCATTTAGTTATTCCTAACTACACAAGTGTAATCTCACTAGCGATCTCGAATGCATCACAAAACAAGTTCAAGAATCTATTATACTACCGGTACACTCTCGAAGCATTAAAGTGGAATGCTTTAATTCCTACAAATCTAAGGGGGTGTTTGGTTCGCCGTAATCCTCCGTAATTGGATGTAATTGTAATTTGATTACATTACGTAGTATGTTTGGTTCGCAGAATGGAGGTAATGTAATTGATTACATTACGTAGGTTGTTTGGTTTGCGTTGTAATTGTAATTGATCATTCAATTACATCCAATGAAATTGATTACATAGGATGTTGGATGGAAAGTTTTGAATTACGTTGTAATTAATTTTATATTTATTATTATTATTATTATTATTATTATTATTATTATTATTATATAAATACTAAAATAATAAAATTTATATAATAATAAAAGTAATAGTAATAATAATAATTATTATTATTATTATTATAATTATAATAATTTTATATATTTATTTACTTCAATAATAATAATTAAACTAATAAATAATAATAATAATAATAATAATAATAATAATAATAATAAAATAATAATAATATAATAATAATAAAAATAATAATAAATTAATAATAATAATAATTAATAATATTAAAATAATTATAATAAAACATAATAATAATAAATAATAAAATAATAATAATAATAATAATAATAATAATAATAAATAATAATAATTATAAAATAATAAAAATATAATAATAATAATAATAAAATAATAATAATAAATGATAATTAATAATTAATAATAATAATATTAAAAATAAATAATAATAATAATATTATTATTATTATCATTATTATTATTTATTGTTTATTATTACTATTATATTAATTAACAATAATAATAATAATAATAATAATGTATTATTATTATTATTTTATTATTATTTTAATATTATTATTATTAATTATTAATTATCATTTTTTTTATTATTATTACTATTTATTATTATTATTATTATTATTTTATTATTATAATAATTATTATTATTATATTATTATTATATTATTTTATTATTAATATTATATTATTATTATTATTATTATTATTATTTTATTATTATATTTTATTATTAATATTCTTTTTATTAGTATTTTATTATTATTATTATTATTATTTATTTTTAATATTATTATTATTACTATTATTATATTATCATTTTATTATTATTATTATTATTATTATTGTTATTATATTAACTTTTTAAGTTTTATAAAAAATTGAATTACATTACGTTCTTGAGTCAACCAAACACATTGTGATTTCATCAATTACAATTACAATACATTACAATTACAACACATTCCAATTCTTTAAATTACAATTACATCAAATTACAATTCCTTCCAAAGATTACAATTCCTTCAAAAACATTCTGTGAACCAAACGCCCCCTAAGGGCGATCCTCACATTTTGGGTGGAATTTAAGTGGTAAAAGGTATTGCGTTAGTGATATGGATTTAAAAGGTACACTTTGAGGGGTCATTTAAGCCCTTAATCGACCACTTTTATATCCGTTACTACTTAATTTCGTTCCTTTTCACTTTTTAGGTCTCTTGAAGGCAAATTGCTGAAATGACACTTATTCGGACGAAAAGGCGCGAATATATGAAGAAAATGGCCAAATTTAAGAATCAAGACACTCAGTGCTGGAGGCGAAGGTGGCGTCCTGACCTAATGGCGACGCCGTCACAACACACTACTGATGACTTAGAGCAAATTCCTATTTTGCACTTGAAGGCATCGGGTTTTAAAAAGTAGGCGTCACAACTCGGACGGCCTAGATTTGGATCCCGGCGTCGGAAGATGAAGGCGAAGGCGTCGCAAGCATAAGGTGGCCGTCACAGCGTTGATGTGACCAAGGCGAAAACCCTAATGGCGGCGACCAGCGGCGTCACAATTAAAGAGTGGCGCCGTCGCATATTGTAACTCTATATAGAATTGGATTTTGAAATTTTAGAGAGGTAGTTGGTGGAGTAAAACCTAAACCGAACTTTGGTGTCTTAGGCGATATCTTAGGGTTCCATACCTATTTTACAACAAGATAAGCGATTTGCTTCATTAATTCAATTATGTCTTCAATTGTTTGTGTGTATGCTTGCATGTTTTCCATGTCCGGCTAATTTACTTGTATGTTTGCTTTGATCTATGAAACCTAGGTATTGAATATTGATTTGTTGTCTCTTATCTTAATTGTGATTGACCTAGTATTGCGATAGGTCATTCATTGTGTTTTTAATGCTTGAGTAATCTTTGTGAACATTAGTTTATAATCACCTAGAGTTATTGTAGTCTAAACATCCAAAGATAACCTTAGAGTTAGTTTATGAATCCTAGAGATTTCGTAGGCAATAACCTTAAGGTAGTCTCAAAGAGTTAGGGAAAAACGCATACCCTACGACCTTAGAAGACACAACTCGTTAAGAATAAGGGCGTGACAATTCAACCATCAATAGGAGATAACTAGGGAGTAATAGTATCTAGGTAAACACATTTTTAATCATCATAAGAGCACACAACAATAGACATAGACTACACTCACCTTAGCTTAGTTAATTAGAATAGATAAGTAGAGTAATCGGTAGAAATACCAACCCCCCAAATCCAATACCCCGAGATTCATACCTTTCAATTTTCTAAAAATATAAAAAGATAAAAATAATCTTCCTCAACCCCAACCTTAGCGTAGTAATTTCTCACTAGCATTCCTATTCCCTAGAGAGCGATATCAATTCCGAGGCTTACCCTAATACTACACTACAACGATTAGGTTCATTGCCTAGGGTGTTGAAAACTTGCTCGACGAAAGGAAGTTCCTTTGACCCCGACGGCGCATTGTGCAGCGTATCGACTAGTCATATAACTTCCTATCAATGAGGCGCTTTATTAAGACTAATAGCCCACTCCTACATGTCATGAACAATTTTAAATTTTGTGCCAAAATTACCTTAACCGATATTTCTCATGGTTTATTACACAAATGAAATTGGACAAGGCAAATAGTCAAGGATAAGCATAGTTTCAAAGTTCCGTTTATTTTCCTCCCTACACTTAAAGCGAACATTGTCCCCAATGTTCCCCGAAATATCAAAGTTATGATAATGGAAGGTAATTAAAAGCGAAAAAACTAATACTCCCCGATTAGCTTGGTAGGGTCCGTGTGAAGTAGTGGTTAAATTCTTCTCCAAGAAGAGCGTGTCGTGAAAAGCTCATTGAAATCTTATGTATCTTCTTCTTGATAAATAAAACACGCACACTTGAAGAAAACAAAGCGAAACCCGTGTAAAATCGTGGTAACAAATATATATGACTCTACTAAACTAGGATATAATGCTTGTGGAATGGATGTTTCTGATTTTGGATAATTAAGACACGGAAAATTCAAAAATTTATAAGTAGTACAGAAACGAGAAAAAGTTAGAAGATGTTTCTACTCCTCTGGCTGTCAGTTATCACAACAAGCTGGTCTGCAATTTTCTAGAAAAATTACGAAAAATTTATATCTTTAGTATCTGGAAAAATTTCACCGCAAAACATCCATTATGACTCGATACAAGCATTTGACTCAAACAAACACACATGTAGATCTTTTTAATAATCGTAATTCTCATGTTCACGTTCTTTTTGAAAGCGTGTGTAATCCTCACCACACTTATCCCTTTTGTAAAATACCTTTATATGTAATTAAGGCGAGGTTGAATACAAAATAAAGCATTTTACAAATTCAAACATGAGAATAAACAATCAATAAAAGATATACGACACAAACAAACAAACAATTAAGCATGGGTTGCCTCCCACGAGCGCTTTTCTTTATTTATGAGTCTTGTAGCTAGACTCAAGTCGTGCCCTACGTTACTTCATTACCATCACCTCCTTGATTACAAGCCTTTATCAAAAGGTTGTAGATGTTGTATGCTTACCATGGACTCCTTCCCAACGTCGTCTATTATGATAACGGTTTTATTCTTAAGATTAGTTTCTTTTACCGTATAAGGCCCAAACCATCTTGGCTTGTTTCTACCTCTTAATGCTTTTATTCTTGACTTGTACAAAAGCACTTTCTCTCCCTTTAAAAATTTCTTAGGGTTCTTTTGAGTCTGTGGTATTGAGGTAGGATTATTTCCTAACTTTTTATCGCGTTTCCACAATGTTGCATGTAGCCCTTGAACCATGAAATCTCTAAGCCCTTTTTCCCAACCGTTAATTTTCTTCCTAACCATATTGTTAGGGACTTGTGGATTCTCATCAGTAATCTTTTCCATAATCTTTAAAGGATATCTTGGAACAGTAGGTATCCTAGCGTATCCATTGCCACTCTTGAGTATCATGATGCCCTCACCGCATTTGATGGTTGCTTTGGCAGTGGCTAGAAAAGATGTTCCAATAATGAGTGGCATATTTCTATCTTCCTCCATGTCTATAATCAAGAAGTCCACCGGATAGACAATATTGGCCACCTCTATTAAGACATCCTCCGCTATTCCTATGGGGTAGACATATGTGTGATTTGCTAAGGAAAGTCTAAGATTGGTCTTGGTTGGCTTCTCTTTAGTCAACTTATTATAGACTGATAGCGGCATTATGTTTACATCAGATCCTTGATCAGCTAAGGCATTAATATTGTCAATGTCACCTATGCTACATGGTATCACGAAGTTCCCCGTGGTTTCTCGTTTTTTAGTTATTGGTTTTTTTAGAACCAGCTTATACATAGGTCCCAATGGCAAGGTGTCATACTCTTTTTCCGTTATTTCTCATTCTAGGGCTTTCCTAAGAACCTCGTTGTACCTAAAGTTGTTCACTTGGTTAACAATGGTTTTCTTATTAATCTCGTGCTTAAGGTAGTACTCAATGGTCTCAGGTTCATCATTGGTTTCAGCTTCCTCCTTCTTGCTTTTCTCAGTTTCCTTCTCCTCAACTGTTCCATCTTCATTAGGTACAATGGAAATGACGTTAACAAACGAAGTGGGGGGAGGGTGATCATCGCTTTTCACTAGCACCTTTTCGGGAACTTTTGTCTTAGTATACTCTTTTACCAAGTTTATCATCTCCGTCATCTTTGCCTGCATCTCCTCCCTTTACCTATAAACCTCCTCTTCAAATTTTGCTAATCTTTCTGTATGAGCTGCCATGTACTCTCTCATTTGTTCCTTAAAGCTCGGTGAGAGTGGTATTTGAGAAGTAGAACGGAAGCGCCTTTCGGAATCGAGATTTTGCTCACGGCTTGGTGATTCTGAGAAGGGTGTTGGGTGGTTGGTGGAGTTAGCGGAATTAACCATTTCTCGAGGGGTTCGTTCAGGAGCTCTCATTTGCCTCTCAATTAGATAATCGATCCTTCTCTCAAGAGCACTCATTTGCTCTTCAGTGACGTTGGAGGACTCATGAGGAATCGATATGGCATTAACCACTTTAACGGGGGTTTCATGGGATTCACTCCAATTTTCGTAGCTTCGATCGGCAAGCTCTTCTATAATATCCCATGATTCTTCAGCGTTGGAGTTGCTAAGCCTTCCACCGGCGGCTCGATCAATGGATCACCTTGTGATGAAATCGGTATAGTCATAGAAGATTTGGATTTGAAGCCAAAGATCAATGCCATGATGAGGGACTCTATGGAGCAGGTCTTTGAATCGGGTCCATGCCTCGTAGAGAGACTCGCCTTGAAGTTGTTGGAACGTCAAGATGTCTCGTCTAAGCTTAGTAGTTCTCCCCGGTGGGAAAAATTGGGCAAGGAAATGAGTGGTGGGATCATCCCAACTTGAGATGGAGCCGATAGGAAGTCGCTCAAGCCAATTACTAGCTTGGTCCCGTAGAGAGAATTGGAAGAGACGCAAGCGCGTGGTCTCCCGACTAGTATCATCGAGGTCGATGGAATCGACGATTTTAAGGAAATCCTTAAGATGCTGATTAGGATCTTCGGAACGAAGTTCATGGAATGCACATCCGTTTTGCACCAACCGGATGGTGTCGGATCGAAGGGCCGTAGTTTGGGCTTAGTCGGAAGCTCAATGGTGTTTCTATAGCCTAGGTGGCAGTGCTTAAGTATTCACCAAGAGTACGGCCTCTTGGCGGTCATTTGGTGGTGGGTTGATGAGAGGTGGTTGATTATCACCTTCCATGATGAAAAGTGATGGGGTTACTAACAAAGGTCACGAAGAAGGGGGATAGACTACGAGGAGGCTAAAAATGAGAAAAAAATATCACTTGATAGGAATCAAGCAAGGGAACCTAAACGAGGTGGAAATCTAACTAGCTATTCTAGTCCCCGACAGCGGCGCCAAAAACTTGATACGCGTACAACGAGCGTTCGGGGTCAAAGGAACTTCCTTTTCGTCGAGCAAGTTTTTCAACACCCTAGGCAGTGAACCTAATCGTTGTAGTGTAGTATTAGGGTAAGCCTCGGGAATTGATATCGTTCTCTAGGGGAATAGGAATGCTAGTGAGAAATTACTACGCTAAGGTTGGGGTTGAGAAGATTATTATTTTTTTCTTTTTTATATTTTTTAGAAAATTGAAAGGTACGAATCTCGGGGTATTGGATTTGGGGAGTTGGTATTTCTACCGATTACTCTACTTATCTAATTATCTAATTAACTAAGCTAAGGTGAGTGTGATGAGTGTGTAAAAACTCATCATTTTAGGTAAATCTGAAATGCAAAACATCTAAAAACACTCCGAAATGCATCAAAATACTGAAAATATCTCAAAATTGTGTTTTATATGTTTCGGATGCAAATTTATTGAAAACAAATTAAAAGCGAACAAAGTTTGCATAATTGGCGGTTTCAGTCCCCGACTTTCAAAAATTGATGAAATAGTCCCCGAGCACTTATTTTAAAGAAAAGTCACCAAAGGTCCTTTTGAAATCATAAGTTGTCATAATTAGTCCTTTGGTGAAAAATTTCAAAAGTTTTGAGAAATTACAAGTTCGGTCCTACAAATTTGAATTGAAAAAAGACCTTCAAGTTTGGAAAATGGTAAAATGGTCCCTACATTATTTGAGATTTACAAGTCCAGCCCTTGGATCACATTAAAAAATTACAGGAATGGTCCCTGGATTTTCATAATTACATGTTTAGCCCTTGAAATCTCACTTGGATCCATAACTAATCCTAAGTCCAAATTAAAATCTCAAGCCCAATAAACCCAATCCCTTTTACCTAATCCCAACCCAACCCAACACTGATAACCCGACCCACACCCTCTCGACCTCCCCTTTTTCCCTCCCATTTTCTTTCTCTGTTACCCAGAAACTATCTCTATTACCCAAAATCCCTTCACCCAAAACACTCGACCCTAATCCCTATTACCAGTTACCCCAAATCCCAAACCCACTATCCTCTTCCCAAGTGCCATCGAGAAATCCATGTCAAAAGACCCCATGGATGGCTTAGATGAGCTCAAATGGTACCTACCAATTGAATGGATGGGATCATCTCAAGAAAGCACAAGATTGGTACTTGCCTGTTTACCTCACACAGAAGAAACACAAGAAGTGAAGAAGTGAAGACCCATTCTTAGTAGTATAAAAGGACCTTTGTATGCCATGTTATAAGGCAGTCTAGTTTTAAGTCTAGTCTAGGTTTTAATTTTAAAATTAGTTTGCTACTTTACTTGTAAAGTTTTTTCTATTTAATGAAAAAAATTGTTTGGTTCAATTTTCTGTTAATCCATTTTAGCTTATAAGTACTTAAGTGCTTAGTTTTTCTCTAGTTTTCAATTATAGAAAAGTGTTACTTATTACTCAATTCCTGTTACATTATCAGTCTATTGAATTAGTTAACTCAGTTTTCAAAAAAAATATCTAAGTTTCTGTTTTGAAAACCTGTTTTGTAAGCTAAAATCTCAGTAAAGGAGTGTTTGGTTAAAGTTTTTTTAAATGGGTCAAAGTGGTTTTACCCACTTTGACCAGTGAAGTCAAACAATACTTTTGCATCTGAGTCAAGTTCTAAGAGTTGGAAAAGGTTTTTACAAGATTACAACAAGTTTAAAGTTTTCTTTGGTTTCAAAAAGTTGCCTTCTGTCAGCTTTTAATTAAGCAGTTTAGTCAAGTTTAGTTGGGATAAAAAAATTTTAAAAAATAAAAATGATAAGTTGACTAGCTTGTGTAACTGTGGTCAAGAGGGTAAAATTCAAAAAAATGTGTAGGTAGGCCTGCTGGTGGGTGAAAGTGGGTCAGTTGGCCATTTCTTTGTTTCATGTGGGGTATCTTTGTCAATCGGGGTTTTTCGACTTATTAATAAGTCGCATACGACTTATTAAGGGTATTATTGTGGGCAAACGCAGCCGGTGGGTTGACTTCAAGTACCCTCAAGATCAGAAGCCACCTCACACTCTAGCTTATCCAAAATAAGTTCCCAAGTAACCCCTTTGGCCTGTTTGGCTGCAGTCATACAACAGCTAAGTTTTTTACTTTTTGTTTCAAGTGCTTATGAGTATTGTTAGTTAGCTTATTCTAGGATTCTTATTAGTATCATTAGTTTAGATTTAGTTTAACTTCAGCTTATTGAATGCTTATTGTAAAAGAAAAAGTTGAAAAAAAAAAGTTTTCAAAAACTTGTCTCGTGGGATTCGAACCACGCCACCCACTCACCAAACCACACAATTACCATCTTGCCCTTGGGGCTTGTCTTTTTACTTTACACAAACAAATCTTTTAACCCCTAAATGCAGTTTGCCAATAAGCTCTTTTGAGCTTATTTTGACTTATTTTCCCAAACAACCACCGGTTTCTTATTTTCTTAGGTCCAAAATTAATTAAAGTAGTTTACGTGAATTTTTGATTTTTCAAAATTAGTTTAGTATTTTAATCATTTAATTAGTGTTAAATAGTTTTTAATTAGTAGAAATTAATTTAAAAGTCAAAAAAATTCCGGTCTTTTCTAAAATTATTTTTAGTCAAATAGAACGTAGGAAAATTAATTTCACACCGTAGCCCTTAAATTGCAAAACTTTTACGTTTATGGCTCGGGTTGTTTTCGGTTTTACGTTTTACGTTTTAGCACCCTAGGACTTAGTGTAGCTTCGTTTTATCATTCCTTAGGCTTAGTGATAGTTAGTTTTTAGTTTATTAGGGTTCCCTTGCCTTAATTACCTTCCGTTAATTAATTTGTAGAAGCGTAATTCAAATCAACAAATCATTAAAACCAATTCAAGTTCAAATCACGAAACTCAACGAATCCTTCCATTCACACCTCGTTGGGACACGACCGGAAATCACTTTTCGGTATCACTTTATCACACCCGTGAGATTTGATCGTTAACCTTTTTCCTAAAGGGTTAATTTGTCGAATTTTACGGTTATTTTGATATCGTTGATATTGTGTTTTCACCACTCACTTTACGAATCAAATTTTGGCGCATTGCGGGAGGTGTGTTGCGACAATATCGTGAAGTTTTGCGATTAGTGACTTGAAGAACCTTCCTCGTGAAGTTATTGTTTTATAAAAATACAAAAATACAAAATATTTTTCTTTTCTTTGTATATATATGTAAAGATTAAAAATACAAAAGATTTTCCTTGTTGTTTTAAATAATATAGAAGACACAATCAATATAACATTCTCAAGCGAGGTGTTATCATTATAAGTTCGAACAAAAGATTTAAAACTTGCCTTTGTGTCGCTCGTGTTTTGGTTTACTTTTATCGGTTTAACAAAGCGTGTGAGGGTATAAGGGCGGCGACATTAAATTGCGGTGAAAAGAGCGGGTTTTAATAAGCTTTGTGACCTAATAAGTCTCTCCGCTCCTTTGTGCGTTTACTTATAAGTGATCATTTCACGTGGGATTATTGGTTTAAGTTCCTTTGTCGTTTTGCCTCGATATTGTTTTAATTGGATTTGTTATTATCTTTTACTTTTCAAAAAACAATAAAACCCAAAAGATTCTTCTTTCCCCATTTCATAATTCTCTTGTTTCCTCGAGTTCGTCTAGTGCATGCGTTTCGTTCTTCTAGATCATTGAGCCCTTTTCGTGATCTAGTAGAAATTCCTAGAAGGCGTTCTCATAGGCGTCTTTGCCGAATAGTCGAACCGAGATTCGTACTATTCCAAACAACAATATGGCGAGACGAGCGAACTATGGCGGAAATGCTCCGGGCACCCACCGGGGTTATGGAGATGCCATCGTTTACCACCAATCAATTCGATCACTTTGAATTGAAGGCGCATTTGATCGACTTGTGTCTGAATCAATTCCACGGGTTTGATCGAGAAGACCCGTATGCACACATCCGTTGGTTTAACAAGTTGACCTCAACTATCAATTACAAGGATGTGCCACAAAAGTGATCAAGCGATGCTATTTCCGTTCTCACTTGAGGCGGCCGGTTTGGTGGAAAAAGAACCCCTCGAACCATCGAAACTTGGGAGGATCTTGTTCAAAGTTTGTCAATTATTTCTTTCCTCCATCAAAGACAACTAATCTTAAAATGAAATTTACGGATTTCGTCAAAATTTCGATGAAAACTTTGGAGAGGCATGGGAGAGATTCAAAGATCTCCTCGAAATGCCCCATCATGAATTCACGGAGCTTGACAAGTTAATATCTTTTATAATGGGTTGAGCAGTAGCGATCAAGATTCTTTGAGCATGACCGCGGTGGCAATATCTTGAATCGTAAGCCTAAAGATGTGATTGAGATTTGCGAAATAAAATCAAAAGTTCCTATTTCTGCAACAAAGTCAATATTCGAACACTCCTGCTTCTTCATCCGGTAACTCTTCCGGGTTAGCCGCTCAGATTAACCGCTCTAACGGACGTCATCCGTTGTATGATGAAAGAGGTAAAGGAAATCAAAGCGAAATTCATAAGCGGAACCAATCAAAGCCGTGAACAAGGTGTGTGAAACTTGTAGTGGTCCACGCGTATTATGATTGTCAAGCAACCGATGCTTCTTTTACCAAGCTCCGTAGCACGTAAACCACAATCAATACCGACCACAAGGTGATCCTCAATACCGTGCACCTAGCGGTATGACACCACTGGTTTTCCTCTGTGCAAAACCATGGCAATCGAATCGTTTTGTTCCAAATCAAGGACAAAACTTCAATAACTCTCAAAATTTCAATCGAGCGGAACAATTTCAACCAACCATATCAAGCTCCAAATCGGCAAAGTTATCAACAACCTTCTCAAGCTCCCTACCAAATGACTTCATGAAAATTCTTGAGTCAAGCATCGTTCAATGCAAACTCGGATCAATAACATGAGAGTTGAGCTAAAAAGGAAATTGATACCACAATGTCTCGGCGGACAAATGAGTTGAAGAATATGATGGCGGTTTCATGAACATGAATATGAACAAAGCTTCGTCATCTTACGGAGGACTCCCAAGCAATCTGGTTCCAAATCCAAATGCCGAGTTGAAAGCCGTCACCACTCGTAGTGGTAAGGCACAATGGACCTTCGACTCAATGCCTCCTCCACCGGGAGCAATGAGTCAAGTTACCAAGGATACAACGGACAAGGTGCATTTCTCAAGCCCACAGTACCGCTGCGTCCACCCCGGTGGTCAAGCTTTAAGTCCGAACCCGAGTTCCAAAGACAAATTCGAGCGAAATGACTTCCGTCCGGCTCAAAAGTCTAGTCGACTTCCTTACCCATCAAGATTGCATGATGAGAAGCTCAAAGACAAAACCAAAGAGCAAATGGAAAAATTTTCCAAATTTTCAATGAGCGCACTTTGATATAAGCCGTTGATGCTCTCGTTCTAATGCCCAAATTTGCATCCACGCTTAAAGGCTTCTTGAGCAACAAAGATAAGTTATCCGAGATGGCTAAAACCCTCTCAATGAGCAATGCTCGTGGTCCTTCTCAAGAAGCTTCCCAAAAGCTTGAAGACCCGGCGAGTTTTAATCCGTGTGATTTCTTGGGGATGGTTCAATGCTCCGCCTTGGCGATCTTGGCGCAAGCATTAACCTCATGCCACTCTCGGTATGGAAAGCATCTCTTCCTAAACTTACATCCACTTGTATGACACTCGAGCTAGCGGACCGTACCCAAACTCGTCCACTTGGGATGGCCAGGGATGTCGTGGTGAAAGTAGGAAAGTTTCACTTTCCTATTGACTTTGTTGTAGTAGACTTTGATGCGGATCCTAGAGTTCCCTCATCTTGGGAGAGCTTTCTTGAGAGCGAGCCGTGCTCTAATTGATGTATTCTTTGAAGAGTTGACCATACGGGTTGACAACGAAGAACTCACGTTTAATATCAACGAACTCCAAACCTCTATACAAACATAGTGTTGCCACAATTGATCAAAAATCGAAAGAATCAATGCAACACTCTCAAATTTCACGGTTAAGAGAGTCACCAAAAACGTCTTGAGCTAAAAGCTTTGAAAATCAACCACGGTTCAAACAAATGGTTTGAAAGTTGTACCAAGGAAGTCAAGAGTGTTCTTGATGATGATGATCTAGAATCGGAGACTTTATCGGAGTGGTGGAAATTGCTAGCTCTAAGAGCACACCACTTGTCCCACCTCCGGAATCGGTTTATCGTATTGAGTTTGTTAACTCGTGAATGAAACCAAACTCTCTTGGTTTCATCTGGATTGGATGATGATGTTTGTGATCCAATGGAGACATTCTTCCCATTGAAGAATTGCTCAAAATGATCCATCATCCCTAGTCTTATTATTTCCGACTCTTCCATCCCTTCTCTCACTCCGGATGAGGAAGATGACAACTTTGGAATGAAGTCGATGCCTTTCTTAGTGATGAGTCGATTCCACGAGAATTGATAATACTTACTTTGATTCGGAGGGGACATCCTTTTACGGAAAATCATTGATTGAAGAACCGTTTCCAACCCTCCCTACCGGAATTGCATTGACAATCACCACACAAACTTCAAGACTAAGCTTAAAAATGTCAAAAATGGTGATTTGCTTTTCTTGATGAGGAATGGACTTGCATTCTCATGCATCTTTATTCCATTCTTCACGGATGGTGTGGTTGCTCTTTTCCTTTTCTCTTTCGGGAATGAGGACACCATCTTTGACCCGGTATCATCCTTTATAGTTTCTACTATTAACAATACAGCGGTTGTATCTCGTCGGTGTGGAACTTTCGATGTTCATATGTTTATTAACACCGTGAGCGAAAGTCCGATCGAGATTGGTTTTCACGTTGCTTCCCAAGAACAAATGAATACGGGTCGAGTCAAGCTAGCGACTCGGGAATCAAAAACAGTAGCACACTATATGGGTTTTCACCGTATTTCGACTTCTTTCTACTTTCTACCACCCTAGTGTGGGGAGTTGCCCATTGTTGTATATAAAGTTTTCTAAAAAAAAAAAAAAAAAAAAAAAAATTCAAATAATGGCCGTAGTATTTCCCTTTTCGTTCTATGTTTCGGCATAACCGCGGTACTTTGAATATTGAGGGCAATATTCATTTCTAGTGTGGGGGAATTCTCACGAATTTTATCATGTAATTATACCACCTATTCCCCATTTTGGCCAAAATTTTTTGGAGTAAGTGTTTTGCACTTACTCGACTTATGGTTATCGATCCGCCATGTCTAATAAACAAAAGGATTGGCTAATCCGAGAGCAAGCGGCTCTTGGTAAAGATATCTCAAATCCGTTGACGACTTGCAATTTGCCCAAAATTGTATGGTGTTATTTCACCATATCTTTAATTAGTGAAGAGTTGGCTAGCCCGCAAGTTTATGGCTTGTGGTAAAGGCGGTTGGAAAACCATAATTGGTAATCGACTCACCAAAGATATTTTATCTAAGAGTTGGCTAGTCCGAAGCAAGCGGCACGGTAAAGACAAATCAAAACCGTTGAAAGGCGGTGATTTGCTCAAAATCATTTGGTTATCATTGTACCAAGGTTCTTACTTGAGCTGAAACATTTGGCTACTCGAGTAATGGCTTTTGGTAAAGAGATTCAAATCCATTAAGTTTTCTCAAAAGATTGCTAGGGACTAGCAATGGTTTAGTGTGGGGATTGATGAGTGTGTAAAACTCATCATTTTAGGTCAATCTGAGCGCAAAACATCTAAAACACTCAAAATGCATCAAAATATTGAAAATATCTCAAAATTGTGTTTTATATGTTTCGGATGCAAAATTATTGAAAACAAATGAAAAGCGAACAAAGTTTGCATAATTGGCGATTTCGGTCCCAGACTTTCAAAAATGACGTGAAATAGTCCTGAGCACTTATTTTAAAGAAAAGTCACCAAAGGTCCTTTTGAAATCATAAGTTGTCATAATTAGTCCTTTGGTGAAAAATTTCAAAAGTTTTGAGAAATTACAAGTTTGAGTCCTCTAAATTTCAAAATTGATGAAGAGACCTTCAAGTTTGAGAAAATGGCAAAATGGTCCCTACATTATTTGAGATTTACAAGTCCAGCCCTTGGATCACTTTTAGAAATTACAGGAATGGTCCTGGATTTTCGAATTACATGTTTAGCCTTGAAATCTCACTTGGATCCATAACTAATCCTAAGTCCAAATTAAAATCTCAAGCCCAATAAACCCAATCCCTTTTACCTAATCCCAACCCAACCCAACACTGATAACCCGACCCACACCCTCTCGACCTCCCCTTTTTCCCTCCCATTTTCTTTCTCTGTTACCCAGAAACTATCTCTATTACCCAAAATCCCTTCACCCAAAACACTCAACCCTAATCCCCTCTATTACCCAGTTACCCCCAAATCCCAAACCCACTATCCCTCTTCCCCAAGTGCCACTGTGGAAATCCATGTCAAAAAGACCCCATGGATGGCTTAGATGAGCTCCAAATGGTACCTACCAATTGAATGGATGGGATCATCTCAAGAAAGCACAAGATTGGTACTTAGCTGTTTACCTCACACAGAAGAAACACAAGAAGTGAAGAAGTGAAGACCCATTCTTAGTAGTATAAAAGGACCTTTGTATGCCATGTTATAAGGCAGTCTAGTTTTAAGTCTAGTCTAGGTTTTAATTTTAAAATTAGTTTGCTACTTTACTTGTAAAGTTTTTCTATTTAATGAAAAAATTGTTTGGTTCAATTTTACATTAATCCATTTTAGCTTATAAGTACTTAAGTGCTTAGTTTTCTCTAGTTTTCAATTATAGAAAAGTGTTACTTATTACTCAATTCCTGTTACATTATCAGTCTATTGAATTAGTTAACTCAGTTTTCAAAAAAAATATCTAAGTTTCTGTTTTGAAAACCTGTTTTGTAAGCTAAAATCTCAGTAAAGGAGTGTTTGGTTAAAGTTTTTTTAAATGGGTCAAAGTGGTTTTACCCACTTTGACCAGTGAAGTCAAACAATATTTTTGCATCTGAGTCAAGTTCTAAGGGTTGGAAAAGGTTTTTACAAGATTACAACAAGTTTAAAGTTTTCTTTGGTTTCAAAAAGTTGCCTTCTGTCAGCTTTTAATTAAGCAGTTTAGTCAAGTTTAGTTGGGATAAAAAAATTTTAAAAAATAAAAATGATAAGTTGACTAGCTTGTGTAACTGTGGTCAAGAGGGTAAAATTCAAAAAAATGTGTAGGTAGGCCTGCTGGTGGGTGAAAGTGGGTCAGTTGGCCATTTCTTGCTTGCATTGGTATCTTTGTCCATTTCATCGTTACGTGGAAAGGAAATGGTCTCTTCATCATTTCTCAAGACATTGTGAGTTACATAATGATCTCTCTATCATTTCTCAAGACATTGTGGGTTACACAATGATCTCTCCATCATTTCTTAGACATTGTGAGTTGCACAATGGTCTCTATTATTTCCTAGACATTGTGAGTTACACAATGGTCTCAACTATTTCTCAGACATTGTGAGTTGCACAATGGTCTCAACTACTCCTCAGATATTGTAAGTTATACAATAGTCTATAAAAATTATCTTATAAACATTATATGATATCGTTTTACACGAAACCCGTCACAGTCTATCAATTTCCCTAATGAAAATACAAGAAATGGGATTTCTAAAAGATAAACTGACTCATCATCTACAAAAGCTGAAGTTCAACAACTTTCTCTACATTCATCAAAATTCTCTTCTGAAACCTTCATTGTTAAAGGTTCGTGATTCTAGCCAAGTATAAACTATTTTAGAAGTACTTAAGATTTCCTTTCCACACGTATCTACCCATACTATCTTCTATGCAATGGAATGTGAAAACATAGGTTACAAGTCTTTTATGGCCAGGACTTGCAACTGAATGGTTTGATATCGCCTTTGCTTAGTGGACAATTTCTCAAAAGCTATGGACATATCACAAGTATACCTAATTTAGGTATTTGAAAATTTATCGAACCTCGCTAAATATAGCCTAATCACCTATATTTAACCTAGGGATAGTGGAACATAGTCGATTAACTATGTTCGACTTAAATTTTCAAACACTCGTAATGCTTATACAAGGGTTATATTCGTGTTAATTTCCTACTTAAATTGATAAACCACCATAATTCATCTAGAGACACGATAGTGTCTTACCACTCAGCAAAATCTTAACATCTTATTTATACTACCTAATTTCATTTTTTGAAATTTCCATACATGAGATAATCCGAAATACTATCTTGGGATAGTCATCAAATCTTCTCGCCATTTCTTAGAAGTACTAGCCTGATTAGGTTTCAAGGATATCATTCTGCCATAATCCTTTAAATTTCACTTATGATTTTAAAGCAAACTTGACATCTCTACCTAAGAATAATGGTAAGCGTATACTACACTCTTCTAAATCGTCAACATATCACATCATTATCTGAACCCCATTGAAAGTCAGTACGTAAAACTTCACAGTACCATGTTTCTTTCAAACACTAGTAGACATAAACTGTGACAACCCGTACTTTCAGGTCATTTCTTGACACAATTTATGCCTCATTATTTCAACATTTATCGTAAACTTGGTTTACGTGTTCCAAATTCGCGTAACCTTGAAGGTTTAGCGGCGAATTCATGATCATAACATCACGTACATTTCATATGGACTATGATTAGTCTACATTTCATTGACATCATGTGCATCTCATTAGTTCATTCACGACATTTCATTTCACCTTCAACGCGAAATTTTTATATTTAATAATCTTTATCGCGTGAGTTATTATTTTGTATATTTAATCCGTTACTTTCAAAAATGATCCCGAGGTATTTTTATACTTACATTTAGTTTTCCTAGTGTTTCAAATTTATTTGGTATATTAATCGTTAAAGTTTAATTATTACGACGTTTTTCTTAAAAATTGTACGATAATTATTTTATCACCCAAATTTCACAAGGAAAGTATTTTTACAATTTTATCATCTCAATACATTCTATTTTGATCTATCAAAACTTACTTGTACCAAAAGCTACAATTATCTACACTTTACTTACATTTTCTTACAAATTACATAAGTATTATACAAGTATACAAATCTTATACATTTTATAAAAAAAAAAAAGATATTTTGATGGACATGAAGCCCCAAAAACCGGCCACCTAGAGGGTGGTAATAAATGAGGAATAGTTTTCTTGATTGTTAACATCTACACACTACATAAAAGTCTACTTCATAAAATTTTGCACTCAATCTCTTCACAATAATTCTACAAGTTAGCAAAACTTTCTTTCTCTTGTTCTTCTCCAACAAAACCGGTCATACATCAAGCACAAGGGATCAAGATTTTGCAAGTTCAAGTGTGTTTAACAACCTAGAATATATCCTTTATATGGTTTTGAAATAAAACCAAGGATATTTAAGTTAATCCTTGTTACTTACACCTCTTCATTTTCACTAGTAAGCATATTCTTATCATTTATGTTTCCTCTTCATTTCATAAGTTTCTTTTCATTTTGGAGCTTATATGCATGTTATGTGATTTATACCATTTATTTCATGATTTTAAAGTTATATATACAATATGGTCATCCTATAATTACTCCCATGGTATTCTTTGGTCTTGATGGTGATTAGGAACCCATGACACCCTAAGAAGGTGTATGGTAGGATTAGATTAGCTTTGGAGTTGATTTGAAGGGATTAGAATAGGTTTTGTCCGAGAAAAACTATTTTCGATGACTATATTTTACGTTCTGTCCTTAATTCGGATTTCTGGAAAAACCAACAGTTGATACGACATGTTGGCCTTGATATTTAGAAAATATACTTTAAAACGAATCCGTGGCCTTTTGAACGGATAAAACGGACTTATAACGAAGCCGTGGTGAATTTTTAAAGTTTGACGACTAAACGTATATTTTCGAAAATTTCACTTGTTGTTTTACATATTTCGGGTCAAAAACGAGCCTTAAGCTTCACAAATTATTTCGACTTATCAAAATATATTAGTTTACTTGATACGAAGCTAAGGACATATTTTACGTAGAAAACGGATTTGAAGCGACGAATATATGCACGTTTTTATAAAGTTGCCGTAACTATTATTTTCGAAAATCCATATTACTTGTGCGTTACAAGTATTTCACTAGTCGTAACGTCCATGTTTGCATTTGTTTTTAACCATGATGTGAAACTTTTATAACGAAATGTCTTCTAGTAAAATCAAGTTCACCGCCATATTTTTCAAAACAAAAGCCGTTTGTCAAGCGGAGTTATAGTAAATTATTTACGGACGTTCAAACTTGGCGAAACTTATTTTCTGCACACAATTAGCAAAAACCACCAACTTTAACCCTTAATATCTTTATGATCGAGACCTTTTGGACGAAAACTCCTGAACTGAAACTTTTAGATATCGATACAAACTTTCCAAAACAGTCGAGTTCGTTCTCTAACGATCGACGTACACCATTTTACGACTACTTTTCCGGAGCCATTTTTGTTAATTTCATGATTTTTCCGACGACATTGTTTTGCGACGAAAAGTGGTAATTTCACTAAAAATCATTATAAAACCATTATAGGATGACATTTTGACGTAAAAACATGTAAAGTCATTTTTGAAGGGTCAAGACGTCAAACGAGTATTTTTCGACGACGAGTAATATTTTCAAAACCCGTAAATGGTATAAATAACATACGAAGTGCATGCATAACATTACATTGCAACTCATGACGTATCATATCCTTCACAATAGGTCAAGATTAACGTATCACATTACATCTCGGTGTACTCACTTTTGTCTTCGCATCATTCCACCAAGTGAGTTTCGTAGCCCCTACTTTTACTTGTTTTCATAAATGTTTTGGGGGAGATACATGCTCAATTATTTTCATAACTATCATGATTATTTGAAACTACATGTTTAATCGAATCGAATGTTTAGTCATGCAAAGTAACCGTATTACCATCGTAGTATTTCCATAGTATATTCATTGGATGATGGTCTTGGTATATTCATTGGATGATGGTCTTGGTATATTCAGAGATGATGGTCTTGGTACATTCATTGGACCGATGGTCTTGGTACATTCATTGAGCGATGGTCTTGGTATAAACATTGCACTAATGGTCATGGAACAAATTTGAAACCGTATTTAATTAGGTGTTATATTAAGTAACTATGGATACATTAAGTTAGACACTATCTTGTGAACTCATTTGACGATTTGGACTTGAACATAAACTATGTCACATTTTGGCGATGGGTTGTGAACACAGGGTTGCAAGTTTTGTATGGCGAACTTGGAACCTGAGTGGATTTTCAATGCCTTTGCTGCATAAACGATTTTTTAAAGGCTTTACATTTCTTCATAAACTCTATGAACTCACTCAACCTTTGTGTTGACACTTTTAGCATGTTTTTATCTCAGGTATCTAAGGTATTCACTTCATGGCATGCATTTGGACACTTCATGGAGTCGTGATGACGACGCGTCTCACTTGGGTTTTACGTACTTTAAAACATCGTTTGAATTGTAACAAACTTATTTCCGCACAAGTTGATTTTCATTTGGGACCTACTTTGTAAACTCGATTATTTTATTAAATCAAGCGATGTGTTTTCCAAACGACACTTTAGGTCGTTCAATATAATCGTGATTGTGATGCTATGACAGTCAATCCCGTGAATTCCATTCACGCAAAGCGTGTAATTTGGGGTGTGACAGATTGGCATCGAGCTTGATTATAGAGAACTAGGTTGCATCATTGACCCTAGACTATAACTACATCATCATAGCATCTCATCATTTCATCATAAGTGAATGTTCACTTTACATGCGGTTTTTACGTACATTTTTCGAGTTATTCACTTTCATTTCACATCGATTGTCACATGGATGCCCTTAAATACCCATCCTATTATCTTTTCCCCATACTCTAACGTGGAGAATTCTTTGTCATTCCCTATCACAATTTTTATATCAGCTGATTCATCACCGATAACGTCGAATGCCGAGATAAACTTTTAAATAGGCGAAGTCGCTCTCACTCCTTTGTTTCACCACTAACATGTCGAGTTACACTTTATTCACACATTAAGTCACTAAACCACTCTACATTTGAAGCACCTACAACACCTCATGACCCATCTTTTGAACCCATCTATCACTTCTCTTTAGAGCACTTATTATTAACATCGGATTTTGCTACGTCTCACATTTCCTCTTGTTTTGAAGAAGATATGGCATCAAGAAAGCTACAGCTTGAAATGACCCAAGCGGCTATTCGAAGTTAGTGAATGATAGCATTGCTAATGCTCTAAGAGTTGAAAGGAAGCGGTGGTCGCTGCTGCCGCCGAGGTCATGCGATCTTCGTCAGAGCCGCTAGGCTAGATGTTGCTATCGGAAATCTTGGGAGGATCCGGAGTTAAGAAATGTTCGTACAAGGATTTCAAAAGTTGTGAGCCCGAAATTTAGAGGTATCGAGGAGCTACAGCAATGGTTCGATGGTTTGAAAAATTGGAATCGATGTTTTGCTATGTAACTGTCCGAATGATAGTAAAGTTAAATTTGCTACGAGCACATTACTCGATGGAGCATTATCGTGGTGGAATTCTTATGCTCAACCGATTGGGATGGAGAATGCTTTCAAGCTTACTGGGAGCAATTTAAGGGTTTGGTGACTAAGAAGTTTTGTCCACGTCACGAAATCAAAAAGTTGGAGACGGAGTTCTATGAATTAGTAACCATTGGGTACGATATTGACACTTACATTCGGAGATTCCTAGAATTGGGCGTGTTATGCCCGTCCATGGTTTCGGATAATGAGAAGTTGCTAGAGGCTTTCATCGGGGACTTCGAAATTATTCAAGGCGATGTGACTTCTTCCGACCCAAACGATTGAGGAAGCTATTCGATTGACTCAAAAGCTCATGGCCCGTGTAGTGAAGAGGCAGTACCCCAACACCAACCAAAACAACAACAACCCCAACAACCGCACCAACTACTACAATAACCAAAACAACAATAACAACAACGACGATAACCAAATCAACCACAACAAAAGAAAATGGGAAGGCGACCAAGGAGATTATAACAACAACAACCAAAACCGTAACAATAACCATCATCAACAACGAGAATAGAGGGCAAGAGGCGCAATGGTTTATGTTCTTGCCGCACCAATAAGCAGAGGTTATGCCGAACCTACCCACTATGTAATCGATGTAAGTATCATCACACGGGTCTTTGTCCCGCTAAGTGTTACAAGTGTCAACAAGCGGGACACCTTGCCAGAATTGTAGAGGCAAGGCCATGGTTACATGTTACAGATGCGGGAGCAAGGACACTATCGAAATCAATGTCCTCAAAACCAAGGTCAACAAGTCGAAGGTGCTCATGGGAATGTATATATGTTAGAAGGAGGAGGAGGAGCTCGTCAAGGTATCAACGACGCGGAAGGCGAAGAAGTTCGGAAACTAATGTCTTATTTCTCCTTATGTACTATGTCATACCAAGATTATGTCTAATCATCGTATCCGAAACTTTATAACTTAAAGATGTACTACTTTTGCTAAACCACTCGTTGTAAAATATTCTCATCTATCGTACTTTATTTTCTTTCCGATTTGTTATCATTTACGAGGATTTTAATTCTTTTTACTTTATCGATCATTTTAACGACACTTCTCCATGTCTTCTCTCCTCGATGTTCATCACAATTTTAACATCAGTTGACTCAACACCAAACAAACATATGAGTCGATTAGTCCAAGCATTGCATAGTTACTCCTAAATTATACATAGCCTGATCACCTATGTCTAATTCAGGAAGAATCATGCGATGAAGGGAGTGGTAGGCTTATATGAGTAAGCAATTCCGTGTCGAGCCAAATTTTCAAAGATTTTCTTCAAACCACTTGTTTCAGTTTGATCCGCGTGCGATTCTTGTTTGATGAGTTGCAAAGATCGAGCTAGAAACAAGTCGTTACTTAAACCGATTTAGCCTAATCTCATGCAGTTCTTGTTTGATGAGTTGTGAGATTAAGTAAAAATCGGTTACCAAAAAAAGTCTTTTGAGGGTTTTGCTCGGGAATGGGAAAGTTTGCCACATCAAACCCTAAACCCGATAGACTAACACGAACCGAATTCGTGGATGAATTCCTTTTTGATGGGCGAATGTGACAACCCGTACTTTCGTGTCATTTCTTGACACAATTTATGCCTCATTATTTCAACATTTATCGTAAACTTGGTTTACATGTTCCAAATCGCGTAACCTTGAAGGTTTAGCGGCGAATTCATGATCATAACATCACGTACATTTCATATGGACTATGATTAGTCTACATTTCATTGACATCATGTGCATCTCATTAGTTCATTCACGACATTTCATTTCACCTTCAACGCGAAATTTTATATTTAATAATCTTTATCGCGTGAGTTATTATTTTGTATATTTAATCCGTTACTTTCAAAAATGATCCGAGGTATTTTTATACTTACATTTAGTTTTCCTAGTGTTTCAAATTTATTTGGTATATTAATCGTTAAAGTTTAATTATTACGACGTTTTTCTTAAAAATTGTACGATAATTATTTTATCACCCAAATTTCACAAGGAAAGTATTTTTACAATTTTTATCATCTCAATACATTCTATTTTGATCTATCAAAAACTTACTTGTACCAAAAAGCTACAATTATCTACACTTTACTTACATTTTCTTACAAATTACATAAGTATTATACAAGTATACAAATCTTATACATTTTATAAAAAAAAAAAAGATATTTTGATGGACATGAAGCCCCAAAAACCGGCCACCTAGAGGGTGGTAATAAATGAGGAATAGTTTTCTTGATTGTTAACATCTACACACTACATAAAAGTCTACTTCATAAAATTTTGCACTCAATCTCTTCACAATAATTCTACAAGTTAGCAAAACTTTCTTTCTCTTGTTCTTCTCCAACAAAAACCGGTCATACATCAAGCACAAGGGGATCAAGATTTTTGCAAGTTCAAGTGTGTTTAACAACCTAGAATATATCCTTTATATGGTTTTGAAATAAAAACCAAGGATATTTAAGTTAATCCTTGTTACTTACACCTCTTCATTTTCACTAGTAAGCATATTCTTATCATTTTATGTTTCCTCTTCATTTTCATAAGTTTCTTTTCATTTTTGGAGCTTATATGCATGTTATGTGATTTATACCATTTATTTCATGATTTTAAAGTTATATATACAATATGGTCATCCTATAATTACTCCCATGGTATTCTTTGGTCTTGATGGTGATTAGGAACCCATGACACCCTAAGAAGGTGTATGGTAGGATTAGATTAGCTTTGGAGTTGATTTGAAGGATTTGAATAGGTTTTGTCCGAGAAAAACTATTTTCGATAACTATATTTTACGCTCTGTCCTTAATTGGATTTCTGGAAAACCAACAGTTGATACGACATGTTGGCCTTGATATTTAGAAAATATACTTTAAAACGAATCCGTGGCCTTTTGAACGGATAAAACGGACTTATAACGAAGCCGTGGTGAATTTTTAAAGTTTGACGATTTAAACGTATATTTTCGAAAATTTCAGCTTCTTTGTTTTACATATTCGGGTCAAAACGAGCCTTAAGCTTCACAAATTATTTCGACTTATCAAAAATATATTAGTTTACTTGATACGAAGCTAAGGACATATTTTACGAGAAAACGGATTTGAAACGACGAATATATGCACGTTTTATAAAGTTGCCGTAACTATTATTTTTCGAAAATCCATATTACTTGCGTTACAAGTATTTCACTAGTCATAACGTCCATGTTTGCGTACTGCTTTTAACCATGATGTGAAACTTTTATAACAAAATGTCTTCTAGTAAAATCAAGTTCACCGCCATATTTTTCAAAACAAAAAGCCGTTTGTCAAGCGGAGTTATAGTAAATTATTTACGGACGTTCAAACTTGGCGAAACTTATTTTACGCACACAATTAGCAAAACCACCAACTTTAACCCTTAATATCTTTATGATCGAGACCTTTTGGACGAAAACTCCTGAACTGAAACTTTTAGATATCGATACAAACTTTCCAAAACAATGAGTTCGTTCTCTAACGATCGACGTACACCATTTTACGACTACTTTTCCCGAGCCATTTTGTTAATTTCATGATTTTTCCGACGACATTGTTTTGCGACGAAAAGTGGTAATTTCACTAAAATCATTATAAAACCATTATAGGATGACATTTTGACGTAAAAACATGTAAAGTCATTTTTGAAGGGTCAAGACGTCAAAGCAGTATTTTTAAACGACGAGTAATATTTTCAAAACCCGTAAATGGTATAAATAACATACTGAAGTGCATGCATAACATTACATTGCAACTCATGACGTATCATATCCTTCACAATAGGTCAAGATTAACGTATCACATTACATCTCGGTGTACTCACTTTTGTCTTCGCATCATTCCACCAAGTGAGTTTCGTAGCCCTACTTTTACTTGTTTTCATAAATGTTTTGGGGAGATACATGCTCAATTATTTTCATAACTATCATGATTATTTGAAACTACATGTTTAATCGAATCGAATGTTTAGTCATGCAAAGTAACCGTATTACCATACGTAGTATTTCCATAGTATATTCATTGAATGATGGTCTTGGTATATTCATTGGATGATGGTCTTGGTATATTCAAGAGATGATGGTCTTGGTACTTTCATTGACCGATGGTCTTGGTACATTCATTGAAGCGATGGTCTTGGTATAAACATTGCACTAATGGTCATGGAACAAATTTGAAACCGCATTTAATTAGGTGTTATATTAAGTAACTATGGATACATTAAGTTAGACACTATCTTGTGAACTCATTTGACGATTTGGACTTGAACATAAACTATGTCACATTTTGGCGATGGGTTGTGAACACAAAGTTGCAAGTTTTGTATGGGCGGAACTTGGAACCGAGTGGATTTTCAATGCCTTTCTTTGCATAAACGATTTTTTAAAGGCTTTACATTTCTTCATAAACTCTATGAACTCACTCAACCTTTGTGTTGACACTTTTAGCATGTTTTTATCTCGGTATCTAAGGTATTCACTTCATGGCATGCATTTGGACACTTCATGGAGTCGTGATGACGACGCGCCTCACTTGGGTTTTACGTGCTTTAAAACATCGTTTGAATTGTAACAAACTTATTTCCACAAGTTGATTTTCATTTGGGACCTACTTTGTAAACTCGATTATTTTATTAAATCAAACGATGTGTTTTCCAAACGACACTTTAGGTCGTTCAATATAACTGTGATTGTGATGCTATGACATCAATCCCGAGAATTCCATTCCACGCAAAAGCAGTAATTTGGGGTGTGACATAAACACTATACGATATAGCTTTCATCTCGAAACCACCTAAGACATGATCAACTTTGGAAATGGTTTGGATAACCACTTACCACTAGCAATACTTTCCTACAACAATTATCACATCATTATAAACTATTTGACATCAACAATATCTTACACCGTTGATTAACAACAGTTACCCTAACAACAACAAAACTATTCCATTTGAGACACTATATAGACGAAAGTGTTAGTTAACCATTTGCTGGACTAAGGTATTCAGAGATCACCCACGAAACAACTAAGGAAACCATACAAATACAAATTAGGCTCCATGCCGCACACTATCACCAAAAACTCCATGTTAGAAATTAAGGTTTTATTGAAAGCCTCGATACAATAAGATATGATTCGTTTTAAGAATTGGGAAAAGCCAAACTTAAGGTATATTGGACTCAATAAGATTTTAACAAAACCCTTTAGGTTATCAACTTAAGCCACATGGTACATAATACATTCTATGACCAGAAATTTGAAAACGCAAAGGTTAGAATTCAGAGCATACACCCACATTTTCCTAGACATTTCAACATCGGATAACACACATTGAATTTCGGGACGGAATTCCCATTAAGGTGGTGAGACTGTAACAACCCGCATTTTTCGAGTTACTTTTCATATTTTTGAAAAGTTACTATTCAATTTTACTATTCACTTTCACTATTCATCCCGTAAAATTTTTAATCCACATTCTCGTAAGATAAATTATTTTAGTAATAACCTGAGAGTTCGACCATCGTTAGATCATTTTCGCAGAAGTTATTAAGAAAACATTGTTTTAAAGTTTCGTTTTGGACGGTACACCATTTAAACATCACGTGCATAACAAAAATCAACCCTGACAATTTTTCTCGCATCAGATAAATATTTAGATCACTCACAATTAATTTAAAAATTTTTAAGATTTATTTTTATGTTACCAAATAAGCCCAAATAAGAGAAAACTAAACTTACGTTTTAAACAATTCTACTTACATCCGGACTTAACGATTCTCGATCTGCGTTTCTAATATGTTTTGACACTTTTACATTTTTTTGAAAAGTCAAACATATTTCCCTCCTCCTTTGACCATAAAGAAATTAACCTTGTACGTTCTACCTTTTTCTTAAATCGCGTAACTTTTAAACTTCACAAATAACGGTTAAGTTATCCCGCGTATGACGAAAACCACATTTTGACATCTCATATCACTTTTAGACTAATTTTAGTCTACTCTAAATAAATTCACGGTCGTTTCCCTGAAATTTCGTTATTTTCCGATAAACTGCGAATTACACGTTTTTTACCCGTATTTCTAGCTTTAAGCAGCGTTTTTGCACCCAATGAGACTTATCACTCATTTTATATTTTTAGATGGAGTATAATGATGAGTCTCATCAATCCTGCAAGTTTCGTATCTTTACGATACTCGATTTTACGTTTTATGGCTTAACGACTTACGGTTGGCATTTAACGGAACCAAAACTTACTCTAAACTCAAGATATTATCAAAACTTATCATCTAAGCCACCTAGTCACATTGATACCGACCTAAGGGGGGGGGAGTCATCACATTGGTGGCTTAATCCTAACCATGGTTCATTTAGATGATTACAAGTGTCCTAACCTAACCATGGTTAATATTTAACCCAATATATGTTTAACCAAACTTACCCTCCTATAAATAGGAAGTGAAATACATCATAGACTCCCTCACATACTGATTTTGGTCATTCATACCCTAAAACATCCACATCTTCCATCATTTGATCTATAAACTCCAAGTTTATGCAAGGAAGTTCCAAAGATCAAGCTACTACATCAAAACTCTAGCAAGTTTAAGTGATCTTCTTGAGTTTAAATCCACTCAAGTCAGTTAGTACTTCATCACCAACTCTTCAAGTTTGCAAGGGTGCCAAGGTGTGGAAAGCTAGCTCAATCCAAAGTCTTACGCGATCAATCAAAGTCCTATCCTTACTAAGTTACTCCTTTCTTATTGAAAGCCAAAGTTGTAAGCAACTTATCACCACCATCATCTCATCTTTATTATTCATAATATTGACTATTTCATGCTATATATATAGTTACTATGTTGATTCATGATGTACATATACTCAATCACTTGTTTTAATTCACATATTGTCATAAAGTAACAAACTAGTAAACTAGTCATATTCTACACATGTGAGACCATTAAAATCAGTAATATATAGACTTTATAACTTACATAATATGGTAGACAAGATAAAAGGTAAACATAGCAATTTAAATCACCGAAACGGACAAACGAGACAAAAGTTATAGGCAAAAGAAGTTTGCGAAACCTAAACCCCAAAGCGCCATGTATAAGTCGTTTTGGTTCATCTTTAAAAGTGGTACTACTCGAATCATCAAAAAGTTAAAACACGAAAGTTGTCCGGAACGACGTTTTCCTTTAATGTCATAGAAGCTCGGACCTTGAAAACGCTTAAACAGGCCATAATCTTTCAAAAACAGAAACTGCCGTAAATATAGTCTCACAACTATACTTTTGTCACAACTAAAAGCAAACCAAGAGGCCTATTGGCCATAAGCCAAGACCACGCCTACGGCTAAGGTCTAGGATGAATCTCAAGACCATGGTAGTCAAGACCAAAGTCACGGCAAGACCATGGTTAAAGCCTTAAAGCTTGTTTGCCCAAGACCGTTAACTAAGGTAATCATATTTATGAAACGACGAGAACTTGTAAGAACATGATAAACTTATTTATATAACAATATTCACTCAAAACATATATTATATCTACTAAGTGCTACAATAGTAGGGAGCTTCATGTGAGGGGTTTCATTTGAGTAAAACGTATCGACGAGGTAGTACGATATCTATAAACTAAATATGTTTTCACATATTAAAGATCTTTCTATAAACATCAAATGATAATTGACTACATCATGATCAACATAGGAATATATATAGGATGGTTTATGTTTTCTTAAACATTGTTCCAAACCTAAGTCACAACATCCTATTCTAGGTTGCTCGTAGAAGTTCTCACGGCATATCCATCATTCTCATTATACATGTGATATCATTTATTAAGGTGAGTTCATAGCCTCATTTTCTATTACTTAATTGTTTTACAAACCCTTGGGGGAGATGCATGCTTTATTTTAAACCGAACACATTGCTTTCAAACAAAATCGGGCTCAAGTATCACAACGTATTGAGGCAACCATATCAAACAAAAGCGAGCTCAAGTATCATATACTTGAGGCAGCCGTACCATGCAATAATATCTCGGGATAGGAACCGATGGGAATACGATTGGCGTTTATCGCTTCGCATCATCTGCTGTTGTATGTTCGGGGGGGCGCCATCCTTGATAGCGAACCACGGGTATAAGACAAAGCACCATGAGAACAACGCCTTATCAACCCAAAAGAATTTCTCTCCGGTTCTAAGCGCGTCTAGTTTTTCAAGATAACATTGCGGTCTCCTGCGCTTAGCGAACAAAACCCACCCGCTTGACCACGTTGTATGGTAAAACGCGGAAGAGATAGATAGTGGGGTTAATCGCCAACAAACGGCAATTAATCTCGAAGTTTGTTATTTTTGCCGCACCTATACAAAGGTCGGTGGGATATGTGGCGATAGTAATTTAACACGTCGCACAAGAATAAGGAGATGGGCACACGTTGATTCGCAAATTCAAAAACGTGTGTATACCTACTTTCCTTCCGGAAATCGCTATTGACGCTGCGTACTGGAACTACGGGTGCGGCATAAGCGGATATAATTCCGAGGTGAACTCACGCAGTTTCATCCTCGGTCATATCGGATGTAAAGTCAGTTAATCCACGAACCATAATAAGGCTTAGAATGCGCACGCGCGGTTACCTTTAAACGTTTGTGGTTTTCTTGGTGAATATTTCGAGCTTTGCAACAATGGTGGAAATGCTTCTTTACTGTTGATAAGGTTTTAAAAGGTACCATTTTGAGGGGTCGTTTAAGTCCTTATTTGATCACTTTTGTATCCGTTATTGCTTAATATCGTTCCTTTTCACTTTTTAGGTCTCGTGAAGGCAAAATGCTGGAATGACACTTATTTGGACGAAAAGGCGCAAATATATGAAGAAAATGGCCAAAGTCAAAATCGAGACACTCACGATTCTTTGAAACTAGAAAGCGGCGGCGTCGGTGCTAATGGCGACGCCGTCCCAAGATTTTTGTGACGGTCCGAACCCAAAACTCGTATTTTCAAGCGGACGAAGTCCGGTTGTAAAAGAGTAGGCGGTCGCTACTCGGACGGCCTAGATGCAATCCGACGACGTCGAAGTCGAAGAGGACGGCGTCACGGACATAAGGTGACGCCGTCGCAAGGTTAACGTGGCCAAGACGAAACCCTAATGAGCGGCGACACACGGCGTCACTAAACATAAGGTGGCCGTCGCAATTGTAATCTTATATATAGAATCCGAATTTTTCGGTCTTTGAGTGGAGAGTCTTTGGAGTAAAACCTAAACCGAACCTAAGGTGTCTTGTACAAGTATTTTAGGGTTTTAAACCCTATCTTACATCAAGATAAGTCTTTACTTCATTAATTCAATTATGTCTTTGATTATTTGTGTGTATGCTTGCATGTTCTCCATGTCCGCTAATTTATTTGTGTGTTTGCTTAGAAAGTATGAAACTTAATTATTGAATATTGATTGGTTGTTTCTTATCTTAGTTGATTAATGATCTAGTAATGCGATAGGTCATTCGTTGTGTACTTAATGCTTGATTCATCTTTGTGAACCTTAGAATATAATTACCCGAGTAGTTGTAGGCTAAACCATCCAAAAGCGCCTTAGAGTAGGAGTTTATCATCCCTAGTGGGTTTGTAGGCGAGACCCTTTGGTAAGTTCAAAGAGTTGGGAGAAACGCATACCTACAACTTTAGACACACAACGCAACTAGGAATAAGGACGTGACAACTCAACCATCAATAGGAGATAATTAAGGAGTAATACAACCTAAGTAAACACATCTTTAAACTATCATACGAGCACACATTAATTAGACATAGACTCCCACAACCTTAGTTTAGATAATTAGATAATAGTAGAGTAATCGGTGAAATACCAACCCCCAAATCCAATACCCGAGATTCGTACCTTTCCATTTCATAAAATATAAAAGATACGAAATAATCTTCCTCAACCTTAACCTTAGCGTAGTAACTCCTTACTAGCATTCCTATTCCCCAGAGAACGATATCAATACCCGTGGCTTACCCTAATTACTACACTACAATGATTAGGTTCATCGCTAGGGTGTTATAAAACTTGCTCGAAGAAAGGAAGTTTCCTTGACCCGAACGACGCGTGTAGCGTTATCAAGTTTTTAGGCGCTTTGCCGGGAATAGAATAGCTAGTTAGTAGTCCACCTCGTTTAGGTTCTTTGCTTGATTCCTATCAAGTAAACTTTTTTCTCATTTTTAGCTTTCTCTTAGTCTATCCCCCTTCTTCGTGACCTTTGTTCGTAACCCCATCACTTTTCATCATGGAAGGTGATAACCAACCACCACTCGATAACCAACAACCAAACAACGCTTCACCACCAAACAAATACCCACTGCTTGACCCAACCTCTGCTAACCAACTTCGAGCCCGTATCATGAGTGAGATTGGAGAGCTTAGGAAATTAAATATGATAATTGAGAATACACTTGAGGAAGCCCTTAAGGAATCTGATCAACCTCTAGATAGTGATTCGACTACAAGTGATTCGGATGATGATCTAGAAAAAGGAGATTATAAGATGTTAGGAATTATGGAAGGTAGTAAGGAGAAGGGAGAGCTTAGGGAGTACTTTGATTCATACCCTAAAAGGAAAGAAACCGCTTATCACCATAATGTGGTTAATTTTCCAAGACCACCTTTCGAGCCTCGTATAAGGAAGGAAAACCCTAAAAACACCAAAATACCTTGTATGATTGGATACTTATACAGGGATCACACCTACATTGATTATAAGGCACCCATGAATATAATGTCTAAGCTCTATTACAATCGGATCATGAGCAAAAGCTAGAGCCTATGAGGGACCCCTTTCGCCCTAGGAAAGCAAGTAACTATGTGGGAGGTTAAGGGATTGCACGTGTTCATAGGTAACTTCACATATAGGTGTGATTTCATGATTCGGAAAATGTCAAAGGAATCATTGATGGGTTTTAGGAGATGTAATACTTGGAAAACCATTTATAGAAGAGTCTAAGATGGTTTATGATAAAGAAGGGATAATCGAGTTCTCAAATGAAACCGAGAATGTTAATATATAATGCCCCACAAAAATAAGAATTTTGAGGCATGGATAATTTAGATGTAGATAACATTCCAAGCATTCAAGTAGATTGGAAGAACAAAGTTTACTACATCGCTTGTCTTGAACTAGGGCCGAATATATTCGTGATGAAAGAAGGGTTAAGGAGATCGAATGGGCCTCTAAGATTAGGGCAACGTGGGAGCACAACTATGAGTCTAGCTACAAGACTCTTAAATAAAGAAAACGCTTCGTGGGAGGCAACCCATGTTTAATTGTTTGCTTGTTAGTGTCTTATATCTTTTATTAATTGTTTATCCTCATGTTTAAATTTGTAAAATGCTTTATTTTGTTTTTAACCTCGTCTTAATTGCATATAAAGGTATTTTACATAAGGGATAAGTGTAGGGAGGATTACACACGTTTTCAAAAGAAACGTAAACATGAGAATAACAATTAACTAAAAGATATTTATGTTTGTTTGTTCGAGTCAAATGCTTGTATCGAGTCATAATGAATGTTTTGCGTGAATTTTCCAGATTCTAAAGATGTAAATTTTCCGAAAATCGCAGACCGCTTTTTGTCGGGATAACTGACGGCGTCAGATTGCAACTCGACGGCGGGAAGGAGTAAAACATCGATTACTTTTTCTCGTTTTCGAGCTACTTATAAATTTTGGAATTTTCGTGTCTTAATTTTCTTAGAAATTCAGTAAACATCCATTCCACAAGCATTATATCCTAGTTTAAATCGAGTCTTATATATATTATTACCGCCGATTTTACGCGAAGGTTTCGTTTGTTTTCTTCAAGTGTGCGAGTTTAGTTTGTCGGGAAGAAGTTACATAAGATTGGAAGGAGCTTTTCATAATAATTCTTCTTGGAAAGAGTTTAACCACCACTTTACGGATCCTACCGAGCTAATCGGGAGTATTAGTTTCTTTCGTTTTAATTACCTTCTTTATCATAACTTTGATACTTTCGGGAACATTGGGGACAATGTTCGGTTTAAGTGTAGGGAGGGAAAATAAAGCGGAACTTTGAAACTATGCTTATCCTTGACTATTTGCTTTGTCAATTGTGATTGTGTAATAAACCATGAGAAAATGTCGGTTAGGGTAATTTTGGCACCAAATTTAAAATTTTTATGACATATAGGAGTGGGCCATTAGTTTTAACAAAAGCGTCTCATGGATAGGAAGTTGCATGACTAGCACAAAAACCCTTTACCACCCAAATTCCACCAAATGTGAGGATTGCCCTTAGATTAGTAGGAATTAAAGCATTCATCTTTAATGCTTAGAGTGTGAACCAGTAGTATATTAGATTCTAGAACTTGTTTTGTGATGCATTCGAGATCGCAAGTGAGGCTACACTTGTGTAGTTAGGAATAACTAAATGATAAGAGGCATTAGGATAACCCTTGTTTGATACTTGTAATATAATTACTTCTTCCACATCGGTTGAGTAATTCCCCACACCCTTTGCGTTGTACTCATCTTTAGTACACGATACCCCTAGTTAACCCTCGAGCTTATCCTTTTCGTGGTTCTCGTGATGTTTCGGTTTTCCGGAATATCAATGAAGAGCATTGTTTACACCCCACCCCAAATATACACCCAAATCGCTTTAGCCTACCCCTTATGCACTCACTTTTAGTGCAAATGTTTGTTATCACCCCAACCCTTAGTTCAATTATCTAGTTGCTTGCATAAGTTGCTAAGTCGAGTCATATCCTTTGTATACTGATTTTGGGATGATTGGGATTCATGGGAAAAATTAAAGTTTATGAAATGACGGAAGGGAGCGTTAAAATTCAAAATCCCTTTGTTTGCATAATAATGTACCCCAAGTGTTTTGATCTTTTCAAATCGGGTCAAATTAGTGTTAGAGTAATAAAACTCAAGTGTAGGGATATGCTGTAAATCCCTAGTATTTTGATGTTATCATAGAGGATGGTAGAGTAAAAGTGTATTGAAAAAAAAAAAAAAAGGAGAAAAAAAAAAAATAGAGTGAAAAAAAAAAAAAAAAAAAACACATACGGGCTACCATCCTACATCTATCCTTTAAATTTTGTTTGTTTATTTCAGGTTATCTAGAGTTTAGAGTGTCGAGTCTTGGCTTAGCAACGCCATTCTTCATATGCATTTAACATAGAGATTTTTGACTTACCACCACTAAATAGCCTATCCCACCAAACCCTTATTTCCTACCGTAAGCCTAACATTACAACCCTTTAAAGACCTCTTTGATAGTCTTTCCTAGGTGCTTACGCCAAAGCGATGAAGGTTTGATCTATTCTCAAACCTATGGTAATCTATGTACTAGGACCGGTTAATGAGTGTTTATCTTCCATTTCCTATTTGTTATATTTCATATATACACCGAGAGATGTGAGAATCCAAACACCCCATGTGAGGTGCTAGTATGTAATTCCGTGCTTGTTATGACTTTTTTGGGCTTATATGTGTTGTGGACCGTTTGAATTAATGCTTCATGACCCCAACTTATAAATTAATTGGCTAAAGCACATTTGCTTGAGGACAAGCAAATAACAAGTGTAGGGATATTTGATAAGGTTTTAAAAGGTACCATTTGAGGGTCGTTTAAGTCCTTATTTGATCACTTTTGTATCCGTTATTGCTTAATATCGTTCCTTTTCACTTTTTAGGTCTCGTGAAGGCAAAATCTTGGAATGGCACTTATTTGGACGAAAAGCGCGAATATATGAAGAAAATGGCCAAAGTCAAAATCGAGACACTCACGATTCTTTGAAACTAAGGCGACGGCATCATGTGCTAATGGCGACGCCGTCCCAAGATTTTGTGACGGTCCGAACCCAAACTCGTATTTTCAAGCGACGACGTCCGGTTGTAAAAAGTAGGCCGTCGCTACTCGGACGGCCTAGATGCAATCCAGACGACGTCGAAGGCGAAGAGACGGCGTCGCGGACATAAGGTGACGCCGTCGCAAGGTTAACGTGGCCAAGACGAAACCCTAATGAGCGGCGACACACGGCGTCACTAAACATAAGGTGACGCCGTCGCAATTGTAATCTTATATATAGAATCCGAATTTTTCGGTCTTTGAGTGGAGAGTCTTTGGAGTAAAACCTAAAACCGAACCTAAGGTGTCTTGTACAAGATTTTAGGGTTTTAAACCCTATCTTACATCAAGATAAGTCTTTACTTCATTAATTCAATTATGTCTTTGATTATTTGTGTGTATGCTTGCATGTTCTCCATGTCCCGCTAATTTATTTGTGTGTTTGCTTAGAAAGTATGAAACTTAATTATTGAATATTGATTGGTTGTTTCTTATCTTAGTTGATTAATGATCTAGTAATGCGATAGGTCATTCGTTGTGTACTTAATGCTTGATTCATCTTTGTGAACCTTAGAATATAATTACCTGAGTAGTTGTAGGCTAAACCATCCAAAGAGCGCCTTAGAGTAGGAGTTTATCATCCCTAGTGGGTTTGTAGACGAGACCCTTTGGTAAGTTCAAAGAGTTAGGGAGAAACGCATACCCTACAACTTTAGACACACAACGCAACTAGGAATAAGGACGTGACAACTCAACCATCAATAGGAGATAATTAAGAGTAATACAACCTAAGTAAACACATCTTTAAACTATCATACGAGCACACATTAATTAGACATAGACTCCACAACCTTAGTTTAGATAATTAGATAATAGTAGAGTTAGAAATACCAACCCCCAAATCCAATACCCGAGATTCGTACCTTTCCATTTCATAAAATATAAAAGATACAAAAATAATCTTCCTCAACCTTAACCTTAGCGTAGTAACTCCTTACTAGCATTCCTATTCCCCAGAGAACGATATCAATACCGTGGCTTACCCTAATTACTACACTACAACGATTAGGTTCACCGCCTGGGTGTTATAAAACAGAAAAAACGTAAAACAACGGTAAAGCGGACAAAAGAGTAAAAAGCGGCGAAACGAATAAACAACGAGCTAAAACGAATAAAAGCAGACAAAAGCGTAAAAAGCGGGTAAAACGTAAAAAGCGGACGAAACGGATAAAAGCGTAAAATGACGATAAAACGGATAAAAAGCGGATAAAAAGCGGACAAAAGCGTAAAAAGCGACGAAACATATAAAAGCGTAAAACGGACGAAAAACGAAAAAAGGAAAGCGGATAAAAGCGAGCGAAACGACAAAACGTAAAAATCGGGCGATAACTATTATTAACGTAGGACTAACCTAAAACTATATTTTAAAAATAATGACTAACGTTGCAAAATTTATTAACGAACGACTAACAACAAGAAAGCAACTTAATTGATCGCACTAACGCCCATCCAAAATAGGAACTAAATGAGTCTGAGGTTCAAAATAAAGATCTCGGTGTAATTAAAACGACTTAGGACTAAACTCAGATTATGAAAGAAACCATGGACCAAACGTGTAATTTTAGTAGTGGGTCGTTAATTTAACAAATCGAAAAGAGAAGATAGACATGATTGAAGGAGTATTTTAATTCCTAACGGAATCTCATTGCAACCCTTTAATAATGAAAACCAATTAAAAAAAAAAAACCTATTGAAACACGGTTCCAGCAACCGACCATTCGACAGTTCCACTTACTAAAGTTGAGATCTTATCCGACCCGAACATAATAATAACTTGCCCTAACTTAAAACCCTCTTCCAATACATCTTCTCAATTAAAACCCCAAAACAGAAAAACCATTACACAGATCCTTACGCAACAATAAAAAATGCAGCAACCAAACAAAACCCTTGAATCAGACCTCCCATCACTCGCCACAATCAAAGTCAAATCATCCTCCCCACGTTTCCGATCAACCACCACTTCATCAACCGACACGCCAACCGCCGGAGCCCAACGTCGTATCGGCATCGCTGTCGACTTATCCGACGAATCCGCATTCGCTGTCAAATGGGCCGTTCACCAGTACCTTCGCCCAGGCGACGCGGTGATCCTAATCCACGTCCGGCCCACTTCCGTCCTTTACGGGGCCGATTGGGGCTCCGTGGATTTAGCACTTTCTGACAACGACCCAGATGAACAAACTAAAGAGAAGCTGGAAAACGACTTTGATTTGTTCACTAGTAATAAAAGTGCTGATATAGCTGGGCCGTTAGTCGAGGCCGGGATACCGTATAAGATACATATAGTGAAGGATCATGATATGAAGGAGAGATTGTGTTTGGAAGTTGAGAGGTTGGGTTTAAGTGCTGTGATTATGGGGAGTAGGGGAGTTGGGCGGATGAGAAGCGGCGAAGGGATGGGAGGTTAGGAGTGTTAGTGATTATTGTGTCAGGCATTGTGTTTGTCCTGTTGTTGTTGTGAGGTTTCCTGATGAGAAGGAGGTTGCTCATGAGGGTGGGGCGGTTGTGAAAGTGGCCAAGGCGGGTGATGACGAGGAGGTGGATGAGGATGAGAGTGAGTTTCATGATGCCAGCGATGAGCGGAAATGGTAAATTCGGTTTTATTCGATTGTTTGATGTTTGTATGTTTAGTATTTTACGTGTTTTGTTGATTGGAATGAATTAATGGTCATGCATGGTTGATATGTTTGCTTTGTTGTGTTTAGTATTTACGGTCAGTAGGCACCCAAAAAAGCGACTTAAACCTTTGGAGAGTATTCATGTGTTTTATTGATTGGAATGAAGTGATGATGTTTGTAAAAGATTTAGTGTGGTTAATGTTTTGTATGTTTAGTGCGTCGTGTTTAGCATCGTTGTGCTGTATTAATGTGGATGAATAAAGTAAAATAAGGGGAATTAGGGATGTTTATTGCTGTTTAAGCTGTTTATTACTGCTGATAAACTTGTATTGTTAAAGTAAGAATGAGGAAGTTGATGGTATTTAAAAGTGTCTATTAAGGTAAGATGCATTTATTTAGGTGGGTTTCATTCAATGTCTTGGTATTTTCATTTACGGAAAATATGGCCAATGTGTGACATTCGCATGCATATGTAGGTGATTTTTGATCTATTATATTTTTTTTACAATATTAGTGCTTTTGCCTTTCTCAAGTAGAGATTTTTTAATCTTTGGTCATGAAAAATTGCAAAGTTTTTACATATGAAATGTCTGATATGTAAAAGAAATGTCGGATATGTAAAGCTGTTGGTTTTTGTAACGGTTCTCATGACTAATTTGACTGGAATATATTGGTGCGACGTTTAGTATGTTGTGTTTAGCATGGGTGTCTTTAATGAGAATGATCATGTATAATTTTTATAAGAATCGATTATGGATATTTAGTCTTATTTACAGTTTTACATTGTCGTTAGCTGCTAGTAAGTCTTACTGCTAGACTAAGCATTACCCATGCATCGGTAGGTGGTTTTTGATCGATTATTGCAAATCTTTGACACTTTTGCCATTCTTTACTAGATAATCTATCCTTTTTTAATCAAAAAAATAATGTTTAAAACTTTAAATTACTGATTTTGGTGTTGGTTATTATTACAACCTATTGGTGGGTAATGAATACAACACCCAGTTTTCTATCTTGTCATCATGGTAAGGACTAAGAAACTACAAAGGTTGGCATATAACCAAACACTTATGCAAAAGTTACGTGCCTACTTTAACATGTCTATATTCATTCATGACTACGGGACGTGTATGTGTTTAATTGTTTATGACTTAACTTTAAAGTACCGTCGTTTGCGAAAAGTTAATCGGGCTTTATCTAGATAAATATGTGCCTTGTTAAACAATATAATATTTATGGGCAGGTGTAGAATCTTGCAGTTCGCTTTCCTTTGATTTTTACTTTACAATAAGTCCAGAGGTCTTCTGTGCCTGTAATATTAACATATAACTCTCTTTGGAGACTCTAGTCGCTTGCTAGAGTTCTTTTATAATACGGTCGCCGTTCCAAAAAAAAAAAAAAAAAGTCTATAGGCCCCCTAATTCATTTCTTTATTATCTGGATAATGGAACTTATATGGTTGTGTAAAGGTTATTATGATCATTGTCTTTGATGCAATAGGAGCAGTTAGCTTGCACATTGTGCTATGGCCTCTTCCAGATATTAATGTGGAAAATCCAAATTTTGGATTGGGGACGTGCTAACTGCTTATATCTATGCTTTTTTTTTTTTTTGTTGAAGTAATGACAAGTTGAACTCTTTTATTACTACAAAGAAGTCAACTGCATTACATGCTTAAGTCCCATGTTTCTTTCTCTGGTGTCTGCCTGCTTTAGTAGTAAATCACAAAATCATGTCCTTATACCGCTTACGATCTGCATGTCATTTTACATTTTGATACACGAGTAATAAGTTGCCCAGTTAGTTCCTTGGTTTATGTGCGGGGAGCCTGGCACATATCCTCTTGGCACAGCTCACAAAGTAGAATCAATGCTTTCTTAAATGAGCTTATAACTTTTCTGATCATTTACACTTTGGTCTTTTGTTGAAAACAACCCACTGTTTTGCAAAAATGGAAAAATGTAAAGACACTGCAGTTACCAACCGGATCTTGACATCCACATTAAGTCTTATTTCTGGCCTTAGTTGTGAGAACACTTGTTGGTTCTCCTTTAGAGCGAATGAAGTTTTGTTGGCTACAAACTTTTGGTATTAATTATTATACCACTTTAGGGCTATATACACTTTTTGTCTCATCCCTGTTTTAGTGGTAGTCTAGATAGTGTTCTTAAAGAAGTCACATGTAATCGCAGATCCATATCGTCTGCTCTTATATGTTTTTTAAGCTTGTGATAGAACTACAGTTTTATATATGACTTATATCGGTGGTTAGTTGAGTTTATCCTTACTTTTTCGCATCGCGAGTGGTCTAGTTTATTATGGACATGGGTTCTTTAAGAGAAATATGTGAAGATATGTGTTGCACAAGGTAAAGGGCCTTGTGTCATTTGTTTAGCCAGTGTTGAAACATGTTGGAATTAAATGGCTATATGCAAATTGTGGGAGTAGTGGAGTACTGTCTTGGAGACTAAAATTGGACTGTATTATTAACTTTTGAAAATGATAATAAGACTAGCATCTGCAATCCTAATTAGCTATGATAAATAGATTTTTTTCGCTTCTCTATACCTTGTTAGGATGCTCATCAACTTCTTGCTTGAAACTATGCCATTTTCTCATTAACTGGAAGCTGGTTAATTCTTTGATCTTATCAATACTGAGCTGTGTATGACCGCAGCATGTTACGTTAAATCCAGGTTTAGGAGATGTATTTATTTCTTACCTCATATTTTCTTACTTTAGTCTTACTTTTCTGGCAGAAGCATAGATGGAGTGGTCTCTTTGCGAATCTTCAGCATTAAGGTAAAGATTCACATGTTTCATAACTGCCTTTTATTAATAATACATTAATACCTAGATCAATCTCAAGGTATTAGAAGTGGCAGGTTCGACCCATTTACTTATGAATGTATCGATTTTTATTTCAAACGCGCCAAATGTTGGATGTGTGAAATGGGGTGAAGAGTTGCCAAAAAGTGTGTAAATGCACAGTTGCACACAATTTTTTGAATCAATTTATTCAGATATGTAGGATACTTGCGATAATTCATGTACGTACTTTGCCTGTTATCTACATAAACTTTTTTATTAGTCAAAAGGTTCTTGTGTGCAACCCTATTATTGGATGTGTGAAATGGGGTGAAGAGTTGCCAAAAGTGTGTAATGCACACAATTTTTGAATCAATTTATTCAAATATGTAGGATACTTGCGATAATTCATGTACGTCCTTTGCCTGTTATCTACATAAACTTTTTTATTAGTCAAAAGGTTCTTGTGTGCAACCCTATCCAACCGTTTTTAACCCACGCTACGAGTGCTTCTCTTTTGACCCGTTACCCAAACCTGTTCACCCACCCATTTTGCCACATTTACATGGGCTGTTCAGCCGTTGGGCTTCATTCCACTAACATTCCATCACTAAGCAAATCCTGACTTCCTGTTGGGCTGTTCAGCCGTTGGCTGTGTGCAGGATCACTTATGTTATTTAGCTTCTAAATTCTCTATAAATATTTGTCAGTCTTTTGACTCTCTTCTTATCTGTTTGTCACATGCAGGATGACGAGAAGGCATTGCAGTCTGCAAAGTCGAGGTGAAATTAAGTAGTCATTGTTTTTCATGTTTTGAATTTGGATGATATATGAGGACAGTGGTGTCCTTTGTTTGTGGTAGAAAACTCATGCTAGTTTTATGATGAGCAAGTGTTATGTAACTTGATTCTGTGTGACATATACTTGAATGTAATATAACATTATAACTATGTGTTTAATTATGTACCCGCACCTGTTCTGTCAAATGCGTGGTTTCATGTTTCTGATAATATTTAGTATGTTGTGTTCGCTTCTTTAACCCTCTGTTGGGAGTTGAATTTTCCTTAATAAGCTATTCAAGTGTTGTTTAGTGGCGACATAAGGGTTATTTGGCTTTATGTTTGAAAGTAATTATTGACAATGAGCTACAAGTGATTGTGTTTAGATGTGCTTTATGCTAGTTGGAATCTGTGATAATCAGTTTTTTTGTTGGTTGGCAAAATGCCTTGTTTTAGTGGTTGGCATATATTGATGATTGGGGATGTACATGCAAAATTACCATAATTAGTTAGATGATTATGATATCTGGATACTAGAAGTTAATTGTATGCAACTTAGACGCAAGAATGAGATAATCACTTTCAACACGCAGTACCAAATGGCCCAAGTATGTGAACGAGAACTTATTTAAGAACTATACAGGATTTCTAGAAACTACATGTGCATCATTATTAATTGTATAACGAGGTGGTATACCATGCTTTCATGGGATGTTTGAATAAAAAATATTGATTTCTGTGTTTTGTCAAAACGATTTGCAAAATTTCTCTTCGATATGAAAAGTTGAAAACAATTTGCATATATGATTCAATGCTTATGTGAATAGATTGTATATATGCGCTATTTACAATGTACAACATATTCAGAGTTCACACTAAAAGAGCTTGGTTGTACGTTATAAATTTTCAATACATGTGTCATTAGAATCAATTTGTAGCAACCACAGCGAAACACTCTTTATAGTTGCATATTCGCTGAAAATGTTGCAGCAGCCATACCTCAGTCTTTGTGCGGCAGCAATTTCTGCCGCCTCTTCTTCGTCTTCCTTTATTGGTTCTACTCGCTTTCTCCACTTCCGTCTCAGTCTCAGTGATAACGGTTGCCTTCAATATTTGCTCGTGTGCAAAATTATTTCATCAATAAAGGAAGATGGAATGACCTGAATTAGGATGCCTTTTCATTAAATGCTAATACCAATCTTGGTAAAGTAATCTTGAAGTCACAGCTTGACATGTTTTGTAGGTCTCTTCAGTAATGACCACTTGCAAAAAAAAAAAAAAAAAAAAAAAAATTATCAGAATATAGCTTGTGGCATGTTCAAGAACCATGAACTAATTTATACTATGGGTTAAAGATTTAAGGTATACTATACTGTTGTTGTTGGTGTTGTAGGTGAGAGAGTTATGCGGTAGTTTTGGTTGAAATAATGAAACAAGTAAAAGATGATCGTGAATTGGTTGTTGAATTGGATTCTCTTTCTTCTTCATCTCTTCTTTGATGTCATTGAATTCAACCTAGTTATGTTTCAAAATATCAAACAAATTATTGATGTCCTTATTGGTGAGATCTTGATTCCGTCTGATTGAAATGGTGAAACGTCTCCATTCGGTTAAAAGTAGGTGAGAAACATTGTGTTATGCTCAATGTCGGTTATTTTGAGGTTGTGACGATTCATATCATTAATTAGCTTATTGAAATTAATGTATGAATCTTCTAGGGTTTCTTCAAGGAGTTGCTTGAAAGATTAGTAGTTCCTCAGGGCTAGTGTTTGAGTTCCAACATCAGCTCATTGTATCAACCTCTCCAAAGCTTTCCACACATCACGAGCAATTAGATTACTATCAATGGCTTGTATGTCATACCCCGCGAATGGAGGAAACGCAAGGTGCAACGAAACCAATATGCATCGCAAAGATGATAGAACAATACCAAAGAGGGGTTTGTCTTCCCCATGGCGGTTTTGGGGCTCCAAGGAGGGTTTTATTTTATTTTTGTACAAAAATAGTGTGTAAAAGTGTAGGTATAAAATACATAAGTGTTGGATAAAAAGTAATGTTTAAACGTTTAATGTAAAGACTAAAACGCGAATGTGAAAGGTCGGGTGAACTTAGAAGTTATAAAAATGTGAAATGTACTTATTCTCAAGTATAAATGACTCTAGTATAAAAGTGTAAGTGAAATGTATCTATAATTTGTAAAAGGTATACGTATTAAACGTAAATGATTTACGCGATTATGAGTTTACCTTGTAACATAAAAGTTGTAAATTATAAAATATCATATGTTTATAAATGTGAATAACTTTAGTATTTTAAGTAGACATGAGCATATCGTGATGTTTAAACGATATTTAAATAAAATCGTAGGTCGTAGATACGTATGTAAAGCAAGGGTTCCTAGAAAATAGCACGTAGCACAAAAGGCTCAACAATTGTAATACTAAATCAACAATCATAGAATTAACCCAAAATATTTCATAAGATGTTATAGATTGCTATCCTGAAATAGGCGGTTGCTACACTGTAATCTCATTACTCAAAAACAATATCAGATTTTACACCTAATATCAGCTTCAAACTGAGCTAGTTATGTTTGGCTTAAATCATCTTCTTCTGGAAGACTTATTTTTCCATGGCTATCTTTATCTTTAATTTCTTTAATTACATATGGACCATTCTTGATAGAGTTAATCAACATATTTCTTTCTTTGAATCCCATTAGAACATTCATGAACCTTGAGAACCATTGAACATGGTTTCTCCAATACAACATAGGAGGTCTTGCATCACTCTCAGCAGACAATGCATCTTGTGTAGTAGATATAGTGATTTTAGATCTTTGATATGCTTTGTTATTTTAGTGAAATTTGTTGTGAAGTATTGTGTTTAAGTTATGAGTTTGTGTTTGTTGTGTTTTGTAATTGTTTAAAGTCTTGTGAAATAAAGTTAATTAAAGTCTCTTAACAATTCACACTAAAAGTATTTTAATTCGAAGTCTTGCAAGGTGCTAAGTCTCGTAACAAATGATTGAACAAGTCTCGCAACCAAGTCTCTTAAGAACTAACTGAATGTGGAAATGTTGTGGGTAAAAGTCTCATATCAACTCCCGTAACTCAAAGTATCTTAACAATATTTCGTAACAATTTAATTTTAGAAGTCTTGCAACAAACTAGTGGAACTAAAGACGTCTCATAAGTGATTTTGTGAGTGAAAGTTTCATAAGAATAGTCTCGTAAAACAAGTTCTCGTAACAAAGTCTCGTAATCCAAGAGGTGATAAATTTCGCAACAAAACCTTAGAAATAAGTCTCGAATGAGGTCTCATAACTTAGGTATCGTAACAAAAATTATGGCTTAGAAAAGTCACTAAAGAACAAGTTTCGTAAAACAAAAAGTCTCGTAACACAACCTTTAGAGAGCTCGTGAAGACAAGTCTCTCAAAATTTGAAACCTTAATCTCGCGAAGGTTCGCAAATGTAAGTCTCTTAAGTTTTGAACCCTAATTTTATGAAAGTACTTTTGCGAGATTTCGATTAAGAACTTCCAAACTTTAAAAAACTTTTAGCAACGTATAAAAACATCTAAATTTAACCAAAATCATCATCTCGAGCGTAAAGCAGTTTCGTAATCCAACAAAAATGTATCTCAAATTTCTAGAGGAGAGTAACGAGTTTAAAACTATAAAACGTAAAGTTTTTACTTCTAATGACGATCTTAAGCTACTAACACAACTAAACACAACAACGTATCATATTTGGCTCTTGATACCAATTGTCGGTCACCATTTATCCTAACGTCTACTAATATATATATATATATATATATATATATATATATATATATATATATATATATATATATATATATATATATATATATATATAATCTAGATCAAATAAGATCAAACTTAAAGTTGTTAAAATGAGATCAAACTAAAATTTGACAATCGACACTCTCCTTACAACAAAAACAAATTTTTTATTAACTACAACTAAAATTATTAAAGTTTCGATAGATTTATTTTTAAAATTTACGAAACCTAGGTGACACACTTTGATTAGAAGTGTAATATGTATCAAGTTTTTGTATGTGTATCAGATTTTGAAATATTTATTAGTATAATGTGTATCAGGTGTATCACTAATCCAAACTAATGTATCATTTGGTTATTAGTTGTTAAAATGTTAATTTGTATTAAAATATTATTTTTATGTCTATTATTGCTAAAATTGTTATTTATAAATGGTTTAGTGGTTTTTTAGACTTGATCTTATTTTTACAACTTTAAGTTTGATCTCACGTTAACCCTACAACTTTAAGTTTGATCTTATTTGATCTAGATTATATATATATATTAGTTTTCGAAGCCCGCCCAATGGGCGGGCATGACTTATAATTATTTGTTTGTTGTTTTTTGCTATCTGAAATATATTTTTTAAAATTGTCAAACAATATTATAAAACAATTGTTTATTTGGTTTTTAGTTGTTGGTTTTTTTTACCCAATGAGCTGGCATGACTTATAAGCCCTCCCGGGCATATGAGCTCGCCCGTAGCGCGGGCATAACTTATAAATATCGTTGACATATTTTTCTATAACGAAAAAAGGTTAGCAAAAAATGGTTTGAAAGTGTACATGCCTCACTGGCTATTGTAACTTGCCATTGTGAACATTTCAATGTTAGATCTCTTGTATGTCCAAGGTGACATTAGTCCAATACTTGTTAGCGCAATAGTCTATATTCATATGAGATCTCCAAACAGATCCGCCCATATATTAAAGTATGGTGTGGATGGTTAACTTGAAGAAGAAGTTGTTCCATTTTTCTAGTTGTCTTCTTTTCTTGTTTTATAAGCTGCAATAAAGTTTATAACTTTTCATACGTAACATGGGAAAAAGATTTAAAAAAAAATCAAATCATCAAGAATAAAATTAAAAATTAAAAATTCTATGTAGCCAAATCATTACAAAATTTACAATATAATTAAATTTACGATATGTAGTCAGGAATATTGTGCATCATATTATCTTTACAAATTACCAATTAAAAGAACAACAAATAGATAAAGCAAATAATCAAACTGAGTAACTAAAAGAGGCATTGAACAATGATTACAAAGACACTCATACCTTAAATTGAGATAGTCAATCCCTGAATATCACCAAGAATCTCCTTTAACAAAAACAATCCACTTACTTTGATTATTTTCCCAATAACAATTTGTGCACTTAAACTAAAAGCCCTAATATCAATTTCAAACAAAATAAAGAAATTAAATATTAAAAATCATACCTTTAGGAAATTAAGAGAGTTCTTGTTCTTACATTAATAACTTATAACAATTATATTCGGAATCAACGCAATAACAACTATGTTGTAACAAATATTGTTCAATTTAACTTAGAACCGCCAGATTATTAAAGAAGACGCGTAAAAATAGTGAAAAAGTGTTTAAGGAATATACAAAGTATATGTTTTACTTCAAATGCAATATAAAGCTTCTTTATACACGTGTGACATTAAATTTGTGTATTTGCCATATCTATTACAACATAGAATCTTCAAACCCTTCATGCTTTTGACCTTTGAGACAATGCATAAAGTTGCCCATGAGAGAACCTATAGATTGCATTTCCATAAGATTGATCATAGCTCACCATATATGCACCAATTTTAAGAATGCCAAAGAACTCAAAAATACAATAAAGTTAAAGTGAGCAATCCGAAACTTAGCCATAAACATATCAACTTTTTATTGAAATGCATTAAGAGCGAAAAGAAATAAACGGTTATCGAATATGAGTGAAAAAGTAATTATAGGTCACTCCGTCCATTTTGACACCCATTTATCCGTGTTAACCCATTAACTAATCGATTAAGAGAAGTAGTACCTCGAGTGAATTCGATTAAGTGAACTTGAATTACTAATCGACAATATGGAAGTCATCCCGATAGTATGTTTTTAAATCAAACACTTTGATTATATGTTTTCCTATTGAATAAATTTACATCGAGCGAGTTCCAATTGCAAACACTTACATGTGAGAAATGAAGCTTACATCTCGACACACAACTCAAAGTAATCGATCATCCATGAAGAAAAAAGGCTGATGATCATTGTTGTTTGAACCAACCCGCTAGCGACCAAATACTTCAGTTTCCTATAACAATAAAAAAATATTTCTAATCATAATCTAATTCTATAGAATTATAGCTTGGTAGCTCTGTTAGTACAAAACACTTTTGGACACGGAAAACTTCTTGTTGTTTTTGTTCTTTCATGACTAACTTCATATTATAGCCATTTTTAAAACTTGGTTAAATCTTCATAAGTGACAAATGCTTTTAAGCAAAATGTATCTCTTAATAGAAAAGGTATATCAAGTAGAAAATAGTTGGATGTAAAGAATACAATTATAATTGTGCAAGATGCCGTGTATGGTCTATGTCATATAAATATAAGATGGGAAAAGGAGCCTTGATTCAAAATTATGTATCGCAACACGCTTAAAAGTTAGTTTAAGAAAGGATGGTCAACACTCCACTTTTACATAAGCATAATTGTATAGTTACAATGTCTCCTAATAGTTCATCCATTAACAATTTTAACGTAGTAATATTTAAAGAATCGTTCATAAAAATTATGCATATCAAGTGCTATCATATTAGTTTAGCTACTACATTAGCATATTCATGGTCCAACTAAGTTTCATTATGGTACAGGTGTTGGTCTTTGCTTACATTCTTTTCTGTTGGTCTTGGTTGCTCCAACTTGGAGTTCTAAAGTACTTAAGTGCATAATTAAATTTCAGTCATCCAAACCGAGTCAAAATGGTTATGGTGTCAAAATAAAACAAAGAATTGATACACCTTAAACAAAATAAAAAATACTCATTACTACTAAAATTGATAACTTTACATATAAACATAAAACAATATTGTTTGGATTACATGAAAATAATGCAATCGTTGAGTTATTACTATAACAGTACAATGAAAAACATTTACTAATAGAGACACCAATTGAAAAGATGATATGACGTCAATATTGATAGTATGAATTGTCGAAGCTAAAGCGCATATAATTTTTGCTCTACTTTCACTTAAATGACTATATGGAGACCGGAAAACTCAAGTCAACGAGTCCCTATAATTAATTCCAAAATTTCTATGAGCGGTTTGATACGCAATCCTAAACGCCCATAAAAGAGAGATTCTTCCAAGCAAATTGGTGCAAATTTCCTAATTCAAGGAATGACACCTAATAGCTTATTGTCATCCAAGTATAAACTTGTCGGTGAGCTTAATCTAAAATCCGTTTCACGGCTACTTCTAGTTAGTCTTCCAACACACCCTAAAAGATTAATATCAAGACTTTATGATAAGTTGATAACTCCAATTTCGACATTGGTATTATGCTTCACATTCTATTTAAGAAGCATTAGTAAATTACCTTGTAAACGGGCCAAAACCACCTTCTCCGATCTTATTTGAGTCATCAAGTTTTCAATGGCCTTTTCTACTTTATATAGGCTAAAAAGTTAAATATCCCCAAGATTTTAAATACGAACTTTTGTATTCTTTTATCAAGGGTATATTCTAAGTCTCCTGTAGATTATAATGTTCAATTTCTAAATGTATAAATTATAAAATCATACTTTGATCATGTTAAATTTCAAGAAAAAAGTGGCTCATTGGTTTTACCTTGCTTTTTTATGAAGTATTTTCTTTCTTTTCCAATGTAAACGCACTATCCTTTTTTTTGATTGTATGACCTTTTGACCGAAATGATAATAGTTAGTAAGTATTAACACTTATCTAAAACATCAAGATATTGCAATGCAAACTAATAGTGGTATATATATTTACCTACTAACTTTCGAGGCATGCATTTTATGTAAGATCTTCATCATATTCTTGGACATCGATCACCTCACCAAACCAAAGCAAACATCCACTTCCTCCATTTCTTATATCTCTTGATGAGATGGCCTTGCCCTCCCTCCATCACCTATCCTTTTGTTCTCCAAAACAGGTTCTTCAAACACATTTGATATATCTTGCATTCCATCACAAGTTCACAACCCATTAACAAACCATATAAAGTACGTATTAAACAAAATTCATATATTTTGAAGCTTGATAGTCTCGGATCTACCAACTCTATAAAGTCCATTGTTTCAAGTGCATGACTAAGTAGTAGCCGAGCCTGAAAGACATTGAATATCTTATTGTAAGTTCAAGTTCAGAACTTTGAAAGATATTGAATATATTATGCTACTCCCTTGAACTTGTTACTGCTCAAATTCAAACTCCTTAACCTTATGCATTCTTCTACTTTCTGCAATCTTGTTTCAGTGCTGATGGTGTCAAAACTAAAACATGAGAAATATACCATAACTCAGACACAAATTTTGCATACTACAAAGATAAAAACCAACTTCACAGTTTATACTATGTAATCATTATTAATTATCACTCGCATCAACTAAGATTGGTATCCAAAAGGGTCTAACCTACACAAAACGTAATTGCTTTCATTACACAAGTTAACAATTGTTCAAAAATATAAGTAGAGACATGGAGGAATAAAGCGATCGATGGGTATGCCCTTTTAGCAAAAAGAAGATATCGCATTTTGTTTTAATATTTTTATTGTTCTGGAATAATGATCCGGACTTGGTGACGTTTTCTTAGGAGGAGCCCTTAAAGTCATCATTCGGGATCGGTGTCATTTACCAACTGGTATCTAGTTTATATGAGCCAACAGTTGAAGAACCAAATTTCACTTGATCGGACTTGCTAACTTGTTCTTCTTGACCACCATCAAAGTCATTGAATTGGGAACCGGTCAAAGAATCATCATCGACTTTGTTAAAGATGTCAAAGAGTGAGTTTTTCTAAATTAGAAGTAACAAAGTTAAATGTATGATGACAATGTGCGATTGTGGACGATGAATTACCCTTGATCATAGAGACCACAAGACGGAACCTTGCAAGTCAAAAGAAAAGCCCATACTCGTAACAAACGTATTCTTTTTCGGTCCTATCTTATGACCAATAAGATTTATAAGATATCTAACCTCGTTTATGTGTACATCTGAAACATAATTAATAAAAGTGGTTGCATATTACCTCAAACTCCTTTCCTTCATGATATAGATCACCATGTGATGTCGGTTTGGCTTGGCATGGTATTTGAAAAATGCATCATGAAGTACACCGCCCATAAATAATAGAAAGAGTTAAAACCCATAGGAGAAAACGAAGAAGACTCACAATGTTCAACGATATTTAAGAGGCGTATGAAGGAACCGATAACTTTAGCTCTCCCATCGATACAAAGATTCCATCGATACAAAGATTCCAACACATGTAATTTTGACATCCAGCGGTGCCATGAATCTTGTTTTGCATGGCCAAAGTCATAGTCAGTTTTGCTTCCAACACTTTGCGATTCTCAAGACATGCAATTGGGACATCCAACACTATCATGAATGCTATGTCGCATGGCCAAAGTCAAATGAGTGTTTCGCTCCAACAAGATGTAGTTACCGAGACATACAACCGGGATATCTAATACTCTTCTTGAATTCTATTTTACTGATGTCAAAGTCAAATGTCCGCTTCAAACAATATGCGACTACCGACATTCGGTTTTCAATCTTTGTCATGGATGTTGTTTCACGTGGTCCAAGTCGAACTTATGTTTCCAATGACATGCGGTTCAACAAGATAACTTGAACACCATGCGTAATGATCAACATGGGAGGTACCGACATCCGCTAGGCATATATCAATAATTCCAACGGCCTCCACTGGAACCGTCATTGATGATGAGCGCGAACAATTTTATAATTATCACGATCGAGATCGGACAATGCGTATGATGTTAAGTCCGCCGTCCCAGAACATGGGGTCACAGGTACAAACAATCTATACATATATTAGAGTTGGCAAAATTAGTGAGTTGGGTATACGTAATTATTCTTTAGTATGGGTTTATCCTAAATTTCTATTTGACCGGTGAGATAAAACACGACCCACATTATAGTCGCATTATAAATTTCTCTTCCTAATTAACCTGTCAAGCAGATAAAATTAACTGTAATTTACAGTAATATAACATGAAAAGAAAGAAAGACGGAAGGTATCCAATTATTAGCTTGGTCGGCGGCACTTGATTGGTTATCTGATACAACGCGGGATTCTTTTCAGGGTTATTTCCCTGGTCTCCTACACAAGGTTTTGCAAATTAGCACCAACTTAAAAAATGATTCGCACCAACTTAAGAAAGAAGTGCTTACATTCATTTATTGCAGTCTGCGCTCAAAAGAACTTCTTGAAGTGCCACCAATACCTCCTGTTGAGGCACAAATACAATAAAGTAAGAAACTTTTTAAGAAAATTAATGGAAGAATTTCTAAAAGGTTTATACAAAATCTAAGAAATTTATAAATGAGCGTTGAATTACCCGATTGCTTCAAACAAAGAATCATTTGGATTCGAGTTGGTTGAACCAGTTGAAAAGCTATTTACTTATGCATGTGATTACTGATGTCTTCTTGAACCGGGTCCGGATGACTCAATTTTATCGAGGCAAGGAGAAGGCCTTTGTAAGCCTACTTGGCCATGGTTTAAGTCCGCTCCGTTTCGCCTTGTGCATCTCGTGATATCGAAAAATCAATTGAGAAATACGGGATATGCGAGATTATGCTTCTCAATGATAAAGGAGGTTAAAAAGCGCGGTTAAGATCGATTGCTTGCTACTATGAAATGAGTAAATGACCATCTAACTTATGGTTTTTCGATTACATACCCATACTAAGTTCTTTATCGATGATCATACTTAGAATAATAAGTTACCAAAAATATGATATAAACGTAAACTTACGGACTCATTATAGGACTCATACCGTATTTGTGCTCAAATTAATACTTGCAGCACTACTTCACATACATAATGCGAGATCCATTTAACTTAGACTTATAGAGGGCTTCAAGGATTTCAAGTACTTTTGTACCCATGATAGTAACTCCCCGCCAATAAGACCAAATAGCAAACACCACCTCTTTTCATCAATAGTTACACGCTTCCGTCTTTTGAAGACCACTTATGGCCATATTTTCTTTTCAGTTAACATAAAGACCATTTTGATCATAGTTTCTTACCCAATCAACATCCTTGTCAAATAACGGAAAACCATATTACCATTTACCTTATATTTATTCAGCCTCATATAGGTAAAACAGAATACATTGGCTGGAGTTCCAATTTTCTCAAAGTTATCAACTAAATGCTTCTTCCACAAATTCCAATAAGAAACCAAAGTTCGAATAGAAACTTGGTTCTCAAAGATCTCATCACAGTGCTCATCTATAACAATGGGAAATTCGTCTTCCCACTCATACTTTGTGAGATGTACTTGAAAATGAGCATCCAATATTTTTCTAGTCGACAATATTTCTCCCCTAAAACTACCAATTTCCTGGGAAGCACACAAATCTTTCTTCATTTCAGGCAAGCTGTTATGCTGATCAGAGATTACTTTAAGCTCACTACAAATAAATTCATAGAAATCTTCGGAATCCATTTTTGCAAGTGACTTTACTTTGTTACAAATTTCCTCCATCTGATCAAGCTTCAACGGCCAACCACGTGTTACCATTTCCCATGCCGCTCTAAATAAAACATAAGAAATTAAACGCATCATTTGCCTCATGAAAATCTCCAAATTTCTTCAAAAGGTCGACCTCTTTTAGTAGATCACCCCATGACTTCGCCAAGTCGGAAGCTTCAACAAAATGACCCGATTCTTCTTCTAATGCAGAAGGTCGTCAAGGCGACTAACGACCTCAAGAATATACGCTTAGATTCAAGAGAACAAAAGCTCGACAAATTTCATCATGGATTTAGGATCTTTATGCTCATGGTAGTCAAGAGCACCACTTACTAAGAATTCTCGCTCAATTTTTATATTTCTTTGCTTTGAACTTTAACATCCTTTTCCATGATTCTATATATCGCAATTGTAACACCCCGCCTTATCTCGACCACAATATTGTCCGCTTTGCGCGAGCTCACGGATTTGTTTTGTGGCCTCATTTGAAGACTTCCGGCAGTCACCCAAGCCGACTACTCTCACATGAGCACGCTTAACCGCCGGTTCCTAAGAACTCCACCAGCGATGAACCACAAAACGCGTTGTGTCATTATAAGGCGAATGTTATCTTATGAGCCGAGAATCTCTCCGGCCACACCGATGTGGGATTTGCCTGGGGTGTTACAATCACCCCGCAGGGACTCATCATCCTCGATGAGGTTTGCCCCACCATCCCGAACGGCTCAAGAGTGGCTCGATACCATCTGTAACACCCCGCCTATATCGACCGCAATATTGTCCGCTTTGCGCAGCTCACGGATTTGTTTTGTGGCCTCATTTGAAGACTTCCGGCAGGTCACCCAAGCCAAGATTACTACTCACATGAGCACGCTTAACCGCGGTTCCTAAGAACTCCACCCGCATGAGACCACAAAACGCGTTGTGTCATTATAAGGCGAATGTTATCTTATGAGCCCAGAATCTCTCCAGGCCACAGCCGATGTGGGATTTGCCTAGGGTGTTACAGCAACCCTCTGTCAAAAAAAACACTGGTGGAGTAAGCAACTAAAAGCAGACAATATGTTAATTTCATGAACAATAATCATGATCAATCATGTAATTGAATTGGGTATGGTTTCGTCAAAAAGTAACCTTTAGCCCATTAGTAATCCTACGGGCTGCATCAAAGCATGTACCTGAAATTCTTCCATGTTCACGTAATTCTGGTCTCGGTGCTTCACCTAATCTTCCTTCCGGATCTGAGCCAATCACATTGAAGTATCTGGAATTTTTAAAGGACATTTCATACATCAGATAGATAGTCAAATACCGAACCATCTACTTATAAAAGGGTCGATTCGAATTAAGATATTTTCTCTAACAGGTCAAGTGAGTATAATCAACATAATTAGCAAATTCACCAAATTAATTTTTGACCAACGTGATTTGTGTTAACCCAACCTAAAGAAAGAACCTCAATTGGACCCAACATGTTTTGTTATCTTTGCTCTATTGTCTTAATTGTGCTTTTAGCGGAGATGCTTAAATTAGTCCGCACCCCTAGATACATCTACGGTGGTACTTGAATTACCAAATACGTAATGGTCAATGTAGATGGAATAAGCGGTCGGATCTTATGTTCTCACCGAGTCTTATGATCCCCGTCCGATGCCGATTTCACGCATCATATAAGACTCATGCTTGGCTTTCAAATTGTGAGCGGACATCGCCTATGATTCAGATGTCAAAATGCTAACCGAGGACCGTAACATTGATGGTTGGTGGTGTAGTGTAGTGTCGCAAAGGTATAGTATAGAGTGCTATCGATTGTTACTTTATAGTTGAACAACTAAGTTTGAACGCATAGTGGCAAATATAGCTTATAAGGCACAAAGCAGGAAAAGAATAGTGCTTTTAGTGTTATTCTGCTTATGCTGCTCTATTGTTTTAACTGTGTTTCTAACTGGAGATGCTTAACTTAGTCCGCACCCCTAGATACATCTACACTGGTACTTGAATTACCAAATATATTGTACAAAATGCTAACATATGTTATCAGTTAAAAGTTGCTGTGTAAAAGTAACTAAGTTACTTACAGCAAGGCACCTTTCAATGTACCCTCCCCGGCGTACTGGAGCCACATAAACTATGCAGTTTGCTTTTCGATTGCGAATTCCCACCCTATATACATCATTAGTGAAATGTATCACTATTTACGAAAAGTCTCTTAGAACTAAAACTATTCTAAACAAATAATATTTCCTAATAAAAATCAACTTTACCTTTTGAGCCAAATTATTGATTTGTTAGGTTAAGTTTATTAATTAAGTACCTTAAGTATATCAAAAACCTTCTCAGCAACATATTCCTGTTGAAGAGTAGCTCCTTTTTGTTGCACTTTATCAGGATGGATACATAAAGTTGCCTTTCTATATGCTTTTTTGACATTGGCACCAGTGATCAGATTGATCAATGAAACAGGCTGCCAACCACATGCAGGCCAAAGAACCTGACAATCAATTAAGAGAAAAATGAGTAGACATACAAAAGGACAAAAATGTTATGTCAAAGGTACTGATTTCTTCAAACTATAAATGATAACCACGTTTAAGATCCTTCACATCAACATTGTTGACGTTGAACCCAACATTATCACCTGCTAGTGCCTCCTAGAGGGATTCATGATGCATTTCAACTGACTTCACTTCAGTGGTGAGACCATCATTAAGTTACCAAGTGTAATATGAACTGTCATCTGCGAAATCCATGTATGCCTGGGGTTGACCAGTTTTGATACCATCTACAGCCACTATATTAAGAAAGACATCAGCAAACATGGCATAAAGGTACAAAAAAAAAGGTAAACAAAGACATGTACAGACGTATAAGTGAAACAAAACCACCTTCAGAGATATTAAGTGTGCTCTTTCCTTTGTTGGGAGAATTAACTGTGGGTGTTTCGGCATCCATTGGGAGAACGAAGATGAAGGATGGGTTGGTGGCAGCAGCAACCCCACTCGTTCAGTAGATGAAGAAGAGCAGAAGAAAAACTTGTTTGGTGAAAAATTCTCTGAATTGCTCAACAATTCTACTGATTCTCATTACCAGTTAGTATACTCCATTCTCTCTCTATACCAACACCCTAACACACGCAATTCAACATGATCGTCAAAAATAACAAAAGGCTGTTGTAGCTATGACTATGATATCAACCAGGCATAGCTTGATTGATAAATGAAATACATATTAGTAGAAACGAACTAAGAATATAAGACATACTATTTTGTGATGAAAACACACAAGGGTACGAATTACATGTGACAAATTTAATTCATTTATCTGTTATATAGGTTTTGTTTTATCATTCATGTCAAAGACTCACCGATCAAACATAAGAAATAGCTAACATTGAACGGGTCAAACGGCTAGCCATCTAATAGTTATGGAACCTAGCTTAGACCAAAATAGTGTAACCTCAAATAATTGCACCAATATCATGAGGCATTATAATGACTCACGTCAGTCAATGAAATCTCCGATGAGTCAAGATTTTGGAACGTGGCTTCTGCTGTACTTAATGCCATCTCGAAGACTTTGAGTTTCTCGACCATTCTGGTTACCAATCATATAGGGAAGAACAAAAAGCTATTAGGGTACAGACCTCCGATAAATCAGTAGATATAGGGTACCCTCTGATATCTACACATGTATAGGAGGCTCTATGTATACATTGAATTTGAACCTGGTCACAGCCGCACAGGATTTTGCCTCAAGAGACATTTAGCTAACAAACCTGAAAATACTATTCCAAGGACTATGGTCTATAGTTATGGTTTTTCAACACCCAATACATTAGTCATGGACTCATGGTCTATTAATAAACAGTTGCAAATTTGAAAATTGTGGGTTTCCTTATCAGCTAAACACTTGTGGCCTACCTTTGGTGACCAAAGGCAGCCTCTTAAATTTACAGTTGCAGTAAATAAACAGTGGCAAATTTGGTTTGGTACATATCAGATGCATCCGATTCTTACCGTGCCTAGCCTTAACACATAAAAAATTGATAACCTGCCGCTCTTGTTAAGCATAATTCTTTCACATATGCAAAGCTAAAATAACAGCTAAGATAAACATATCAACGAAAAAAGCATGATGAAGATGAAAATATGCAACTGCTACATGCCTTAACAAATTGTCTTGACCAATTTTGTCCAATTGGCCCATTATTTGTTTTTTCAAGGAGAAATAGCATAATCCTATTTTCATGATTACACACTTCGTACTCAAATCCTAACCAAAATTTTCCAACGGATGACAAGAACACAATCTTCTCTAAAACCAAAATATAATAGCCCAAATTCAAATCACCACCTATTTGATGGTCCAAACCAATGAAAGTAGTACCAAGATATACCCTATATTTATTAACCTTTGATGAAAAAGCATCCCACGGAGAAACTTTAACAGATCCTAAGCTTTTGCGACCTCAATGGCACCGGAGGTGCATCACCACCGTGGTTGGCTCTGTATGATGAGATGAGCGGTTAAAAAACGCTCGAGTTACGGGAGAAATAAAGATAGTGTTATTAAAAGACGACGCCATTGGCGATCATCAAGACCCCAGATTTGCTTCTGATCTCACCAATGTTTACCTTGTGTTGCACAATATTTAGCATTTACAGATGATTGACAACCATCGATATGAAAGTTCTTGTAGCTAGGCCATTGGCTCTCTCAAGGTCGTGTCAAATTGTAACTAATCTGGAATATAATTGGACTTCAATATCCATACCTTGCAGCAACATGTAAAACTCCTTGGTTTGTTCCATAATAAATCCAAAAGTATAACAATGTGGATAAGTTTTAATGAATATAAGAAAACAAAAAGTTTTGTTACTGAAACTCACTTTGCATATTGTAGTAACTTTAATGTTGTGTGAATGCCGGCAAATAACATTGACATATATAAGAAAACATTGCAAAAAAGAAACATTATATAAATTGCAAGAACACTTACAACCTACACAGAGTTATATAAATTGCAATAGGGTATCACAGTTCATGAATTTATAAATATTTGAAACTTTAAAATAAAATTGGCATTGTGAATAAATGATCCATGTCAAGCCTTGGTAACATTTATCACTTCACACCACATCACATATAACTACAGGATAGACATTTTTTGAGAATGATTTAAGTGTACTTACCTTTTTTCTCGCTTGTTAATGTCAACCGATAAACAAAATAAACAAAACAAAGCATGCATCCAACTGCAAAATTACAACAACATAAACGTTTTAGAGGATATGGGATTAGGGTCGTATTGAATTCAAGAGTGAATAACTTTTAAGCCTCATTCAATTAAGAAGAAAAAGCGTGGTGTTACGAATATTTACCTTTAGCCATGCAAGATTAGGTGTTATCACACGTTCATGTTCTTCCGTTGCCGCCATGTTACATATCAAATACAAAAGTTATACAACTTATCAAAAGTTATTCAACATTTATGAATATAATAAATCATTAAAGAGACCAAATAAAATCATGGATCATTATGAACACGAGAGAATACACATGTTGTTAACACAAAGAAATAGCTAAACCTCTTCATGAATTGGGAATGAATTCATGATATAAAGCGTACTCTTTTCACCATTAGGGTTTTGAGGAAAAGAGAGTATTTGTTTTTCCCTGTATGTGATCGGTTAAAAGGATATATCCTTAAACTATATTTAAGGAAAAGATATCTATAATAAGTTTTAAAAGATATCTATAATAAGTTTTAAAAGAGATAATTAGTATAGGATTCCAATTTAATTATAGGCATTTATATATTATAGTATGCAACATAATTATCAAAATAACTTGTTGCCTAAGTGGTAAACACACAAGTTATTTATCCAAATAACCAAGGTTCAATCCTTGCAAAGCCACTTTTTTATAAACAATTTTCAAAAATATTTAATGAAATTCCGAAAATTACAAAATAAATATTAAAATTCTGAAATTTAAGAATTAATTGCTTTTCAAAAATATTTAATGAAATTCCGAAAATTACAAAATAAATACTCCTCCGTCTCATAATTATCATCATATTTAGTTTTGGGACGCCTCAAAATAATCATTCACTTTCCATTTTAAGAAAAAGAGAATCTGTTGAGAGAATATTCTATTTGAGTGGTCAGTATATTAAAGTGGCGCGCTTATTAAACATTGTCGATCTTGTAAATGTAATGATAATTTTGAGACGGAGGAGTAATAAAATTGAAATTTAAGAATTAATTGCTTAAAATTCAAATTTAACAATTAATTGCTTTGGTGGACATATAATGCTAAGGTGGCATGAAAATGATTATGTGGCGTTGAGGTGGCGTTGAGTTGGCGATTGAGCCAAGATTAACGCCAAACGCCTCCGTTATATATAATATATATATATATATATATATATAGGGTGACGTTATCGCACAGACACCTTAAAATGTAAAACAATAGGCACCAATGTGAACCATTGGATTGATCATTATAGATGAGATTTAATTCTAATTAAATAATCAACTAATAATGGCATTATTGTGAATAAGTGAAATACTATGCCATTTTTTATACATCCCGTATTAATTGCAGCGCATCATAAGTTCACAATCTTCAGTTTAGTAAAGCAGATACATTTCATTTTTTGCTTTTTAAATATACTTTCAATATATTTAATTATTTTCTATACTAACTCATCATGCACTCATTTATTTTTCACTGTATTAATTCGTGACTTTTCTACTAATGTAATTAGTGATACAATGTGTTACTTTTAAGTTTTGTGTACTTTTTAAACTACTTCCTGACGCACAAAAATATATAAGCGAAGTATCTTTCTAAACCAATTTGTGACACCATATTTTCACATAAAACTTAAATGAAACACTGAAACACAATCTTCCCTCAAAACCAAGTAAAAATTTAAAACGTTTATTTATGACACATTAAATTTTTTGATACATACGTAGCGGTACACCAATTTTTTTGACAAATTTTTTAGTGGCACACTAAATTTCTTGATACTTATATCGTGACACATTAAACTTTTTGCACATACGTATTGACACACTAAATTTTGTGATACATTCGTAATGACATACAAATTTTTATGACACATTTTTAGTGACAAACAAAGTATTTCTACATAGTTATAGTCAAACTAAAAATTACATTTTTAGTGACACACTAAGTTTGTAACACACTTAGTTTCATCTTATATTTATAGCGACACACTAACTTTTTTTGCACATTTTTAACACCAATTATCTCTAATATAGATAGTTTGCAGCATAAGTATTAAAAGCAAATTGTATCATCTCTAACAAGTAACAAGTTACAACCCCGAATGCGTGCCACCTTGAACTGCTATATTGTATCATTTTGAACATGGATGATCCAACACAGGTAATTAATGCCCATTTTATTTTGTAAACAAAATGATAAAATTGATACGAGAGCATAGATCGATGCTTCAGTGGCAACTAGCTTTTGAACTCATAAATTGTTGTTATGAGAAAAGAACATCGTTAGCGATGATGTTGAGGAGAATGAATCAGAATTTTTTGGGTCATCTACATAGCCGTAAACCATAGATGCAAGACATAAAATCCGTTAGCAAACAACTTTTCCGTATCAACAACATATGTACAAGAGGAACCAAATGGTTACGGCGGAAGGGCGCCAACGACAACTGATTTCGACTTCGGTTGGGTCTCAACGACAACGTTAAGTTAGCAGAAACCGTAACTACATATTAGTTGTAGATCTCCGCCGTGGCGAAGCTTACAAAATCAACCAAAAAATAAAACACAACAATTGGGAAAAAATATTGAATGAATATATTTCATATACATATATAAAACTTACAAAATCTACTAGATAGTCAAAAGCAAAATGTGTCTCCTTTGACAAAATTCAACGCTCTTTTATCCTTGATTCTTAGGAAACCGAAATACAAACACCCTTAGTCTTTCTTTGATTAGACTAAAATACAATATATATCTACGATGGGTATTGTTCTCTTTTTCTGTGAATGGGTAACCGAAACACAAACACACCTTTTGGGTCCCGAAATGAATTTCGACCAGATTTGGGTTGTTACGAGTTTCAAACTAGACGAAATGGGTTTTTGTTTGTGAGTTTCGAACAAGTTGGTGTGACTCGAAATGGGTTTTTTTGCTTGTGTTTTTGTCAAAGAGATTTTTTTAAGATTATGAAAATGAAATGGGTTGTGTTCTTGATGAGAGAGAAGAAAATAAAAAATAATTGAGTAGTTACGGGAGAAAGAGATGGAATACTTTGAGTAAATTGTGTAAATTAGGTGGAGTTACAAATGTCCATAATACCCCTCAATATATATAATTAGTTTTGCTTTTTATTTTTATTGAGAATGCCACATGCCTTGCTACTATTGGTGCCTATTATATTGTATTTTAAAGTGTTTATCACATTTAACATAAATATATATATATATATATATATATATATATATATATATATATATATATATATATATATATATATATATATATATATATATATATATATATATATATATGATAAAGATCAAATAAAAAGACAAATATCCGTAAAAGATAAAAAGATTTTTTTTCAAAAAGTTCACAAAAATTCCAAAAATCCCACAAGATCGGGTAGGATGGTGCATGAAAAAGTTGTAAAAACTTTTTCTAAAAGTGGATATTTTTAGAAAAAAATTATGAATATATACGTTTACAGATTAAATCTTTTTTGCATCAAAATTGGTTTTGACCCAACTTCTTTTGACTTTTTCATCAAAATAACATCACAAGATCAAACTAAAACAAGTCAAAAATTTTGTGCATCAAAATTTTTTCAAGATCAAAATTGTTTTGTGCATTAAAAACACGTATCAAAACTCAAAATTATAAAAATGTTTTCATAAAAGTTTTACGCACCAACATACCCGATCTTGTGGGATTTTTGGGAATTTTTTGAACTTTTTGAAAAAAAATCTTTTATTCTTTTACGGATATTTGTCTTTTATTTTAATCTCACCCTATATATATATATATATATATATATATATATATATATATATATATATATATATATATATATATATATATATATATATATATATATATATATATATATATATATATATATATATGTAGCGCTCAACGCAAAACCATATTTTATGTAACTTTACTGAACCATATAAATCAATCTAAACCATTGGATGAGTTTGATCAATGGCTACAATGAATTGTGCCATTGATGTCATTATTTGAAAGATTAAGGCATCAATTGTAAAACTAAAAGGGTAGTATAGGAAGTTTGCCTTTATTGTTTTTAAAAACAGTCCCTTGTTTACAAGGATATGAAAAAGTTATTTTATCACATATCACATCTCCCTCTCTCCCTCTTGTTTCCAGATCTACACTATTATCATCTAAAATTATTTATTCTCTGTCACAAAAACCTAGCCGCCTATTTTTTTACTATGACGTCCACCGTTGTCACCTTCAAAGACGGTTGTTCCTCCGACCTAACTGCAATATCCAATCCTATGTTAATTTCTTGTCGCGGGTACTAATAGTTCACCAATGATGGAGGTGGTGTCATCGGCTTCTTGCGGAGATCGGTCAGTAAACGAAGATTAGTGAAGGTGGTCAGATATGTTTGTGCTGGGTGGTAAATTATTTGATTTAAATGAATTATTTGGATTTAGATGGGTTATAAAATCCGGAGGTGTGATTTGGAGAAAATGGCACAGATGGATTAAAAAAAACGAGTATGTTTGGATCTTGAGTAAAAAAAAGTAAGTTTGGATCTATAATATGTTTTTCTTAATTAAGGATGAAGATCATATGTGAGTATTGGCTTGGTTTTTTATGTGTTTAATGCAATTTTACATGTTCCAACTTTTGTGTTAAATATTATGTTTCAGAATTTTTGGTGTTAAATTCTATATTGAGTTTGATTAATAGAAGATTTTGAGTTTAGATTAAAGTGAGTTTGATTCATGGACTTATGGTTTAGAACATATATGTTTATGGTTGTGAACATATAATCGTGCGCGACCATTACCTATAGGCGAACGACCATTAGCTATAAGCGAGCCATTCTGTTCTTCTATACATCTTTTACCCATCAACATCACAGGTATCACGAAAGAAGTAGCTAGCACCTTATAAACTATTGCTACCGTGCCTGATCCGAACGATCTTATCAGCCATGGTTTGCAAATTGACTTTTCCTTATGTTATTCAATTGACTTTTCACATCAGATGCCTACATGTATTTTAGGCTAAATCTCATTCAACTCTATATTTACTCATTCATTATCAAGTATCATCATAACTTGTATTTTTAATTAATTAATCATTTGTTTGTTTGTAGCTTAAACGTGATTGAATAGTTGTTATTTTTGTTGATGATAAGCATAAAAGTGTGGTCTGTTGCGGGGTTTTGTAAATATAATGCTAAAGCCAACCATGAAATTACAAGTATGAGTGATCCTGGTTCAAGATATAATGGCATTGTTACATTCATAAAAGCTAAGTTTCATATTTTAATGTTGTATCTCGCACCTGGATATGGTTTCAATACTTCCATGTACTGTTTGTGGTTTTTGTGTCTACTTCCACCTGGATTCAGTTTCTTACTACTCCATATGCTATTACTTATTTAATTGTATAAAGAACACCCATGTTTCAGCTACTTTTTAATTTGAGCTTACAAGCAAAAGGCATGATTAGTTGTTAAATGTACAAAGAGTAAATGGACTAATGGTTTAGATATAGTTTTCGATGGTGTTTGTAGCTCCTCTAAACGTAAACTTATTGATTGTGCACATATGTTATGCTACCGTTGTTATTATTATAGATTTGTTTGATTGTCATGAGTCACGAATTATAGTTCAAACATTGTTGAAATGTGTTAGATGCATCGATGAATGTCAAGATGACTTCCCAAAGTTAAAAGTATCGATACTTTTAAATGTAATAATCATGCATGTTCTTTTCAATGTTTAGTTAAATCAGGTGATCACAAAAAAGGAGCGTGCACATATGTTTTCGGAAGACGGGCACATATGTTCTAATGAACTTGACGAGAAAGTGAAGCATGCACATATGTTTTCGAAAGACGGGCACGTATGTTCTAATGAACTTGACGAGAAAGTGAAGCGTTCACATATGTTTTTGGAAGTCGTGCATATATGTTATCGAAGCTTGCACATATGTTTTTGATATCAAATTTTGTGTATTGTATTTATGTTTTTTCTTTGTTATAAATGTAGAGATTACATGTATATGTTTATGATAAATTGTTAGAGGTTACATGTGTATTTTTATGTTTTTGGTCATAAATGTCGATAATCAAATAATGTACACTTGAAACATATATGTACTTACCATTTTAAGCAAATAAGTTTGACGTCTAAATGTAAGAAACACATGTAAATTTACTATATTTAAGGGAAAAAAAACATGTATGCACTTGATTTTAAAAAAAAAACATGTGTTGAAAAAAAACATATATGCACTTGAGATTTTTTTGAAAAATGCAATGTAAAAATCAAAAACTTAAAAAAGTCCGAAAATTAAGAGTTAAAAAAACGTTTTTAATCAAAAAAATTCAAAAAAAAAGTAAATATAAGTTTTTACTATTATACCCTTTTCAATTAAATAAAAATATTTAATAATACTAAATTCTTATTGGTCAAAGTAGTTCGTGAAAGTTTTATGACAAAATAATGGCTCAAGATTAACGCGACTTCTATATATATATATATATATAGAGAGAGAGAGAGTCTCGCAAGACTTGGTTTATTGACACATCTTATTTCTCATAAGGTAGGGGGTATTTATATCCTTACAACCAAACGTTAAGAGACCCTCAACCTATTAGCTTTCGCTTGCAAGTATACGAGTGTTGCGAGTGTACGTGGTCTCTCAACAACACAACATTTACACACTCGTGCGCTATCTATAGCATAGTTTACATAGAAGACCCTACACCATGATTCACACTTTTTTGGTCCTAATACATAGAATGAATAATAAAGTATTATTCATAAAAACAAATTTGGTACGAAATAAGATTTGGACAAAGATTTGAATAAGGATAACAAGATTACCTCAGATTGCGATGATAGGCGGCGACAACAGGGATGAAAGGTGGAGGAAGAAAAGTGAAGGCGGAGGATAAAAGGTGAAGGTGGATTATGCAAGATGAAGACCGTGATATAAGATTAGGGTTATTGGGAAATAGACTTTTTATTTTAGAGAAGAAAAAAAGTGGAGAATGGTATATCAGGGTTTTCATTTTACTAGTTAAAATTTGAAAAAGGAAGAATTTCACTTTTTTGAAAATTGTTAAAAAAAGTGTGAGTGAGTGTGACTAAATAGGTTTTTTTTTTATTTTCTTATCAAAAATTTCCTGAAAAAATGGGATACTTTTCTACAACTAAATACACCCAAAGTTTTTTGTTTTCTTGAATTTACTTTTGAGATTTTTGTTTTTTAGTATTTATCATGCAAGCAAACATAATAATTGAAGAAAAAGTAATTAATGAATGCCACGTCAGATCTTTCTCGTAACAACAAATGCATAGAAAAGAGACCGCAAGCTTAGGCGCTAAAACCAAGTGTCAAGATTCGATGGTTGCAGATAGTGACCCACTTTTTTACAACCCATCGAACGACGCTGAGTGATTTTAGGTTTAAGTTTAGAACAAGTTTAGGTCAGTATATCATTTCTCATAGAAAAATTAAAAAGTTTGACTATTGGATAAGAAAACTAAAAGTTGAGTGTATATAATCCGTAGTAGTACAAAGTAACAAGCTGTATGTATTTTTAACACCATTGTCTTTAACAAAAATAAATAGAACAGAACAAATAATTTCGGACAACAAAATTTGGCAATTTGGAAAAAAATGTCCAAAGTCCTATCATAAAATACGCTAAAATATGTCAAAGATCACGATAGAATTATAAGAATAATCAAATATTACCAGATGTAACATAAGTTCCTTAAAGTCCTAAGTGGACCTCTAGATGTGACATGGTATGGCCCAAAAAGAAAGGGTTTTGTATTTTTAGTAGTAGACACCACGTTATTTTAACAAGGTTCGTGCCATTATTACACAAGCCAGACAAGCTACGATATAAGGTGCTTGACTTAAGTAACATGTGTTCCACCACCATCGTCTCCCTCTCTAACAGGGCGGACGCTGACCTAGGAGGTTTTCGAGAGTTTACGAATTACGGAGACCTCGTGGATTTTCACCAATTTGTGTGAATTTTGTAAAAAACTTCTAATATTTTTCGAAATGCACCGGTAACTTTAAGATTCATATGTATCTATTACTCTTACAATTTGCTTTTTGCACCTGATTATTATTAGTCTCAGGTCTGTCCATATATAATGGAGTCAATTTGAGTTGTGGTTAATTGCCATTTTCTTAATAAAGTTGTGACTCATATTTGATACAGAGTTTTTATAAAAATGGCCCTCCACCCTTAAAGCAAGGTATAGGAAATCACCAAATCGTATTTTCATAGACGACAAATAAGATGCAAAAGCCGGTAATGGTGGTTGATACGTCCTGATTTGTCGCCCATAGCCTCGATGTTAACACACTACAACTAGCATTTTTTTTTCTTTTTTAATATGCTCACTTCTTCAATGCTGTGTTGGGCTCTAATTTCTCATATCCACACACCATACATGATAATGTACTAAACGTTCATCGCACAGAATGGCAATATATTTCTATTTACACATCTTGCAGTTGCATAGATTATTCATAAGGCAAAGAGATGCACGCGATATAAGGAACAAGTCATACCAAATAACCAATTTAATATCAAGATTTGGACCAAGTATTCGTCATTATACTAACACAATAAACCACCCGGTGTCAAGTTTTAAAACCTTCAGATTTTATAGAAATCTCGTTTATTTGAAGCCTATATCATTTGAATATTCATATTGACATAGACAGATGCCGAAACAGTCCTTCAATGATATATCCATCATAATCTCATAACCGTTAATGTCAAATAGTATGCAATATTTCAATGCCCTTTACTCCATGTTATCGGCTTATTAAATGCAAAGTGCTAGGTAAATGGTTTACAGAATATTGTACCAGATTATGTTTTGTGGTGATTCTTATTAAAAAAAAGTTGAGTTGACTTGAAAAAGTCAACCATGGAACTTTGAAAAGTCAAAGGATCTTAATAATGAGAAAAGCTCTTGTGGTTGGAAATGATTAAAGTATACAAGTTGAAAATCTCACCTTAAAAGTGGTCAGCATGTTCATATTTGTAAATCGTAATCTAGTTTTGGCATTTGTGAACACATGAAAGAAAAAAGACAGAGACAATGAGACATGGGTTTACTTTTATCCTATCAACCACCACAAAGATACATTAGACTAATCAATGTTTTGTGGTGGAACCCCTAACCTTCTGGTTTGTCGACTTTAGTCAGTGCGTGGGTATCCTTTTTCCATATTGACAAGGATATAATAAACGTAAAACGTGCCAATTTTGATTCATTTACTTATCAATAGGTCATTCAGGCTGTGTTATATATCTAAGTGCGACGAAAATAAAGTTACTTACAAAGAAAACGAGTTAAATTGGTAAAAAATCAGCCATAATGTAATTGTAATGCACAAAAGAACTTAAATTTTATTAGCTAGACTTTATTATAACGATATACTAAACATTAAACATTTTTTTTGAAAGAGTGTTACGGGTTGTCCATCAGCATAACCCAACACCTTTTAGCACATACCACAAAACTTAACTGTTTTGACCCATTACCCAACGTGTCGACATGAACGTTGCTTAGACAACTCCAAAAAAGTAATGGTGTATCATAGAGAAGATCCAGGATTTTGAAAATGTCTATTATGACTTTATATTTAGATTAACTTTAAGCAAAACCAAGAGAAAATTTCAAAATAGAATTTGATATTAAGGGGAATATAATTAAAAATCCTACAAAGTCAACTATTTACACTACAAAGCAAAGTATCTGTGACAAATGCACCATTACCTGCCTATCAATATGAATGGCTTTTCTTTGCTCCTGTTAATCTCCATCATTTCTACTCTTTTGTTAACCTCAACACCAATAAGCACCATTACTCCAAACCAAAACATAACTGATGGCCAAACCATTCTTTCAGATCAAGAAACCTTTTGCATGGGATTCTTTAGTCCCTCTGATGTTTCACGTAATCGGTATTTTGAATATGGTATAACAAAATATCGGTAATGACAGTTGTATGGATTGCCAATAGAGATGCTCCACTTACTGACAACTCAAGTGTGTTGGTATTAAACGACAAAGGTATACTAATGCTCTTCAATAGTAGTAATAACATGATATGGTCATCAAATTCAACGATAACAAGAAACGTTCCAGTAGCACAGCTTCTAGATACAGGAGATCTCGTGATCAGAAATGTGAATGACATGGATCCAGAGAATTACTTATGGCAAAGTTTCGATTATCCTGGAAATACATTTCTACCAAGTATGAAATATGGGTTGGATTTTGTTAAAGGTATAAATAAGTACCTAACTTCATGGAAGAGCGCCGATGATCCTTCTTCAGGTGAGTTTACAAATAAGATGGAATCTGAAGGATACCCACAGATACTTTTAAGGAAAGGTTCTGAAGTGAAGTTTAATTCTGGGCCATGGAATGGTAGGCGTTTTAGTGGGATGCCTAACTTGAAGCCGAATGATATTTATACATATGAGTTTGAGATTAATCAGAAGGAAGTTTATTACAAGTATGAGCTTGTTAATAATTCCGTTGTGTCTAGAATGATTCTAAGTACAGACGGAATTATACAACGCTCATTTGGAATGAACGGACACAAGAATGGGGCTTTATCTGACTGGACAGATGGATAACTGTGATCGTTATGGATTATGTGGCCCATATGGGATTTGTAACATTAACAATTCCCCTGCTTGTGGATGTTTAAGAGGGTTCGAGCCGAGATTCCAAGAAGAGTGGCGAAGAGCTGATTGGTCTAACGGGTGCGTGAGAAAAGCTGACTTGAACTGTGCTGGTGGAGATGGGTTCGTGAAACAAAGGGGTGTGAAGGTCCCAGATACACGGAAGACTTGGTTTAATGTTAGTATGAGCCTTGATGAATGTGAGAAAGTATGCTTAAGGAACTGTAATTGTACAGCTTATGCTAATACAGATGTTAGATCAGGAGGAAGTGGATGCTTGATTTGGTTAGACGATTTGGTTGATATCAGAATGTATGGTGAAGATGGGCAAGATATTTATGTAAGAATGGCTGCCTCGGAATTACGTAAGTTTGATTCAAATATTCTTTTTGGTATCATATATGTGTTAAATTCAGATTTAGGTAACTCTGATTCATTCTTACTGTATGCAACAGATAGGAAAGCTAAAGCAAAGAGACGAGTGATAATTATAGTCATTCCGGTAGTCGTGGGAACGATTTTGATACTGGGACTATGTCTTTTTTACAGGAGGAGGAAATATAAGAAAAATGGTAATGCCTACGTCATATTTAGGACCCCAACCTTTTCGAATATAAGGGTTACTAAAGTTGTGGTTTTGTATTCTACAGGTATAATTAGTGTTGGTCGTGAAAACGGATATGCCAATGAGAATAAGGGGAAGATTGGGAATTGCCATTGTTCGATTTCAGCATAATAGCGAGTGCAACAAACAACTTTTCAGATAACTGTAAGCTCGGTGAAGGTGGTTATGGGCCTGTCTACAAGGTAATATTAGGATTCGAACCCTGCGATCTCATCTAGAACCACATCTTTCATATCTAAATTTGATAAAATAATATAGGGCAAATGAATGAAAAAAGTATCATACTTGTCACTATTTCCTTTTGTGGGTAGCGAACAAATTTTTTTTGCTTTTGTGGCTATTTTTCTTTCAAATTTATCCTTTTTAGGGTATTATGTGAATTTTTTGAACATTTTTGCCCCTCTTAGGTAATAGAAGTTTTTTTTTTTCCCGGAAGAAAAAATGTCACGACACCCCAAAAGGATGAATTTGAAAGAAAAGCACCCACAAAAGAAAAAGTTTTGTTCACCCACAAAGAAATTGTATAAAGATGATATTTTTTCAATCATTCTTAATAATATACTTACAACTAGAGGTAGGGCAACGTTAAAAATCGACCACATAGTAACATGTAGTTTTTTTGGTATGGGTCGGATAGCCGATTGGGTTGACCCGCAAACAGTTTTCCATTTTTCAAACATTATTGTTTTCTTAATTAGCGTGTTGATTATTATTAGAATACATTAAAATTAAAAGGATTATCTAAATCTTTGTATGTAAAAATTTCTGAAGGTTGGATGTGTCAAATATAAAAAAAAACAAGAGCAAGTATGAGAATGATCATTTTCTGGCAACAGACTCCATTTGTCTCAAGATTGAGAGTTTACATATTGTCATCGCCGGGGCTATAAACTAATATAAGAATTGCATGATTTTCAGGGAAAGTTAGAGGATGGGAAATCAATAGCTGTGAAGAGGCACTCACAAAAATCAAAACAAGGACTGGATGAGTTCCAAAACGAAGTTCAGTGTATTGCTAAACTTCAGCACCGAAACCTTGTAAAGCTTTTAGGGTGTTGCATTGAAGAAGATGAGAGAATGTTGATCTATGAATACATGCCCAATAAAAGCTTGAATTCTTTTATTTTTGGTGTGTTTCTTTTCATATTATCATGACTACCTTTACATTGTTCTCTTGCTTCGTATATCTGTTTTGATAAATGCATGTTTCAGTTTATACTCATCATTAAGAACTAATGTGGCAAATATACTGAGCAGATGAAGAAAAGAGAAAGTCATTGGACTGGTCGAAACGCAACAACATTATAACTGGGATTGCAAGGGGGCTTCTCTATCTTCACCAAGACTCCAGACTAAGAATCATTCATAGAGATCTAAAAGCTAGCAACATACTACTGGATAGAGATATGAATCCAAAAATTTCGGATTTCGGTCTGGCAAGAAGTATGGAAGGAAGTGACACCGCCGCAAATACAAATAGAGTAATGGGAACCTAGTAAGACTTTCTATCATCATTAATCAAAAAACTTAACTTCATCTACCTATATATCTCCTAATTAATTTCTTCCATTAATTACTTGAAGCGGCTACATGGCACCTGAGTATACCATTGACGGGATATACTCCACCAAATCTGGACGTGTTCAGCTTTGGTGTATTGGTGTTAGAGATAATAAGTGGAAAGAAGAATAGAGGATTTCGTCATGCTAATCATGATCTCAATCTTCTTGGACATGTAAGTTTCAAATGTTACTTTTAATGTCCTTTGTACATTATACAATGACTTGCCATTGGTTTCCTTTATACCCTTATATCTGTATTATTGTGACATCCATCCATTGACCATTGCTCAGGCATGGAGGCTATATAAGAAGGGGAATCATTTGGAGCTTATTGATGGTACTATCAAGAGTTCATATGTGCAGTCTGAAGTGGCCCGGGCAATTCATATAGGTTTACTATGTGTGCAAAAGTATCCTGAAGACAGACCATACATGCCTATGGTGGTTCTTATGCTAGGTAGCGAAATTCCATTGCCTGAACCTAAACAGCCTGGTTTCTATACTGATAGAAGAAGGCCCCAAGAAGCAGAATCTTCATCTAGTCATTTTGAATGGAGTTCATCCAACCGCTTAAGTGTAACATATCTGCAACCTAGGTAGAAAACTCCCTTTTCTAAAGACCTATTTCTAAACAAGTTTTGCAGAAATTGGTTACAAGGTTAGACATTTAATTTCAGTTTCTAATCGACTCATGTAAATTATATTGCAAAGTTCCATAGACAAAGGGTGTACATAAGATGACGCCTACGTTCATTCAAATTTATTGGCAACAATGATCGATGGTAGTGTAGCAATAATTACAATATTTATATAAGAATTCATAAATCTATCTGTTGCATACTGCTACGTTAAAAAAAAGGGTAACGTGCTTACAATTTTATTCCATATAAGGGAAAGTACAGGTAGCCTACCTATGCAAACATTAGTCCCAAAAAATTTGAACAGTTAGTTACCTTCTGGGCAAAAATGAAGTGCTAGCCTCAAAGAAGTATTCACCTATAGTCGTACGCTACTCTTTTCAACATTTTTCCATTTGCAATTATATTGGTAATTTTATTACAGAACTGTTCAGGAATGCATAAATGAATAAACAATGATAACAATTGAAGTACTTAGTTATCGTAAGATGTAAAGAACATAGGTAATACTTAGAGAACATAACATATTGGAAAGCTAATTTGGGTTGATGCATACACTTGTCAAGTAAAAAAGAGGATTACATCTTGATATGTAGAAACTATTGTAGGGAGGTTAAAAGATGCTGTCATGCTGATGTTACTAAGACCATCCAAATGAATCAAATGATCTAGATGTCCATAAAAGTCTAATGTGACCTCTCCAGACATGGAGCGTATGCCTCATCAAAAGTCTTATTGAAAATTCTAAATCGATATCGACAGATGCCAAGCAATCTATCAGAATCTCAAAACCATAAATTTCGAGCAGCCGTGCAGCAACCGTTACTGAAGGTTGTCAATTATTCGTTAAACGACCAAAGGTCCATTGGGCTAACGGCACCAAGTGTTCCAGTTTAACCCCACCAGAAACTCTTGAGGGGGCAAATCAGATATGTAAATCATTTAAATTTAATTTAATGATGATTCATGATTGCTAATGTCAAACCAGGCAACTATGAAGAGTCAAAGCATTGAGAATACTATATGTAGAGTTGGTGGAATGGGTGGGTTGACCCATAAACACCTCTGTATCCATTTTTTAATGTGCTAAACATAACTAAGAAAACTACGTGAGTATAAAAATAAACTAACTTCATTTTATGAAAGCAATTTATGAGTTTATTATTGCATCTGAAAATACTCCTAAAGACACTACCCGTTTGAGCATTTTCTCTTTTCAGTGAATCATCTGGATTAACCCATTTGAGAGGTTAGAGTTACAGAATAACTCATATTGACCCACTTACATGTAATGTGTTAGCGTCGTCACCTGTAGCTATATGAGTTAGCTAACCAATGCTAAATAACGTTCACAGTGTATACGGATTCTAGTTGGCCTAAGGTTAATAGACAAATTTGACTTTACTTCCCAATAAGAAGACCCCTGAGTTTTGAAAAGTCTAGTTTGACCATGCACGTATGTTCTCCTTCAAATAAAAATCTAAAGATAGAAACAAAAAAGAGCTACTATTTTGAGGGTTTGCTTATGGTAAATTAAAGATCAAAGCAAAGCATTTGTGAGAAATGAATCAATACCTGCCTATCAATCAAAAAAGCTTCCGTTTGTTCCTATTTGTCTCCATCATTTCTACTTGTTTGTTAACCTCAACAGCGATAAGCACCATTACTGCCAACCAAAACATAACTGACGGCCAAACCTTAGTTTCCGACAATGAAACTTTTGAAATCGGATTTTTCAGTCCCTCCAATGTTTCAAGCAATCGGTATTTGGGAATATGGTATAACAAAATATCTGTCAAGACCGTCGTATGGGTTGCTAATAGAGAGACTCCACTTATTGATAATTCAAGTGTGTTAGTACTTGATGGTGAAGGAAATCTAATCCTCTCTAATAGTACACATAGAGGGATCTGGTCATCAAATTCATCGGTTACCGGAAATAATCCAGTTGCACAAATTCTAGATACAGGAAATCTTGTTATCAGGAATGAAAATGATAATGATCCCGAGAATTACTTATGGCAAAGTTTTGATTATCCTGGTGATACATTCCTACCAACCATGAAATTCGGGATCGACTTTGTAAAAGATTTAGATAAATATTTAACATCATGGAAGACTGCTGATGATCCTTCACCTGGTGAGTATACAAATAGATTTGATTCTGATGGATACCCGCAAATTCTTATGAGGAAAGGTTCTGAACTGGAGTATAGTTCTGGGCCATGGAACGGGTTGCGGTTTAATGGGATGCCTAGTTTAAAACCAAATGATATTTACACATTTGAGTTTGAATTCAATGAAAAGGAACTTTATTACAAGTATGAGCTTGTTGATAATTCCGTTGTGTCCAGAATGATTTTAAGCAACGACGGGAATATACAACGGCTTACTTGGATTGAACGGACGCAAGAGTGGGAGCTTTATGTGACTGCACAGATGGATAAATGTGACCGTTATGGATTATGTGGTCGATATGGTATCTGTAACATTAACGATTCCCCTGCTTGTGGATGCCTTAGAGGATTTGATCTGGGATTCCCAGATGATTGGAGAAAAGCAGATTGGTCTAAGGGGTGCGTGAGGAAAGTTCAGCTGAACTGTGAGGGTGGAGATGGGTTCATTAAGCAGTCGGGCGTGAAGTTGCTAGATACACGGAAAGCATTGTTTAATGTGAGTATGAACCTTGAAGAGTGTGAAAAAGTATGCTTGAGGAACTGTAATTGTACAGCTTATGCAAATATAGATATTAGATATGGAGGAAGTGGATGTTTGATTTGGTTTGATGATTTAATTGATATCAGAACATATGCTGAAGATGGGCAAGATATCTACTTACGAATGGCTGCCTCAGAATTACGTAAGAAAGTCAACATTAATTTATGTGATGTATTTGAGTTTATTCAAGGTTTGGATAACTTTACTTTAATTTATGCAACAGAAATGGCAGCTAAATCAAAGACGAGAGTGAGAATTATAGTCATTCCCTTACTCGTGGGATTGACTTTGCTACTCGGCATATGCTTATTTGTTTACAAGAGAAGGAAACAGAAAAATAATGGTAGTGTCTTTATCATATCCGATAAGTTGATCAATCGTTTCATGTTTCCTTATTCTTTTTGTTTTGTGTTGTTTTGTTAGGAGTTATAAACAGGTCCTATCAACATGCGAGTTACTAATGGTGTAATTATGTTTTACAGCTGTAAATACCGTTGTTCGTGAAAACACCTATGTCAATGAGAACAAAAGGGAAGACTGGGAATTGCCATTGTTTGACTTCAACACAATAGCCAATGCAACAAACAACTTTTCAGATAGCTGCAAACTTGGAGAAGGTGGTTATGGTCCAGTCTACAAGGTACTATTACTCATAAATTTTGGTACCATATCTACATTGGTATGATTCACGATCTACAATCTTAGCTAGAACTACCATCGCTCTTATATATCTAAATTGATCAACTGAATGTTGTAATCAAGTCAAACTTAGCTATAAAGTTAAACAATCATACCCTCTTCCTATACCAAATGCGAATTGATTTTCAGGGAATGTTGGAGGATGGGAAAGAAATCGCTGTAAAGAGGAACTCAGGAAAATCGATACAAGGACTGGATGAGTTCCAAAACGAGGTTCAGTGTATTGCTAAACTACAGCATCGAAACCTTGTGAAGCTTATAGGATGCTGCATTGGTGAAGAGGAAAGGATATTGATCTACGAATACATGCCCAATAAAAGCTTAGATTCTTTCATTTTTGGTGAGTTTCTCTTTAAATCTAACTACTATGAATTACATTTTGTTCTTAATACTTATATCTATTGTTAGTCATCTTGGAATTGGGATGTTATAAACTGCAATAAAAACTGATGCTTCTGATATAATGAGCAGATGAAGGAAAGAGGAAGTCATTGGACTGGTCTAAGCGCTACAGCGTTATAATTGGGATTGCAAGGGGACTTCTCTATCTTCATCAAGACTCGAGACTAAGAATCATTCATAGAGATCTAAAAGCAAGCAACATACTACTTGATAAAGAGATGAATCCGAGAATTTCAGATTTTGGTTTGGCAAGAAGTATGGAAGGAAGTGACACCTCAGCAAATACAAGAAGGATAATGGGAACCTAGTAAGACTTCACGTCAACGTTATTTATAAACTCTACTTCAACCGTATCTAATCAAAAGCTAACGGATTTGTCCATTAACTTCCTGCAGTGGTTACATGGCACCTGAGTATACCATTGATGGGATATACTCCACCAAATCTGATGTCTTTAGCTTTGGTGTATTGGTATTAGAAATAGTAAGTGGAAAGAAAAATAGAGGATTCCATGATGCCAATCACGATCTCAATCTTCTTGGACATGTAAGTTACACCTAGTGTTCTTTCTAATCACAACAAAAGCCTCTACTTTAGTTAACAATACTTTGATCATGACACTATGTCATTTTAGTACTCTGTTCCTATTTGCCCAATTCAGCATCTTGGTACCGTACATATCTTTTATGTACTAACATGACGTCTATTGCTCAGGCGTGGAGGCTTTACAATAACAGGAAGCATGTGGAGCTCATCGACAGCATTATCAACGGGCCTTATATTGAATCAGAAGTGAGCCGAGCAGTTCACATAGGTTTACTATGTGTGCAAAAGTATCCTGAAGATAGACCAGACATGCCTATAGTGGTTCTTATGCTAGGTAGCCAAATTCCACTGCCTGAACCTAAAGAACCTGGTTTCTATACCGAAAGAAGATCACAAGAGGCAAACTCGTCATCTAGTAATCCTGAATGGAGT